>CM069443.1:71689701-71941877 GCA_035610835.1 Ophiura sarsii | reverse complement strand
GCCTTGATACAAAAATATGGAACAAATTTCGGAAAGATGGGTGTCTTTATTGTTCATGTTTTGGAACTTGTTCAGGGTTTATTCAGAATAGTTACACAAAATTATGCTGGTGCCGGCATTGCTAATCGGCGTGGTGACACTTGAAAAGGAAACAGATGGAGGCGTCACTAGGATATTTAGGGCCGAAGAGGGGCGGAAGAAAAATCTTGGTCAAAGAGAAAAACATTGTGAGTATATTTTGCATTTTAATGTTATGTTAACGTCTTTTAATGAAAACAAGAGAAGAAAAAATCGCCCATTTTTTTCTTCATTTATTAAGCCAAACTTCATTCAAAACAACATTGAAATGCAAGCAGATAAAAGTTAGACAAGAGCCTAAAGGCCAAATAAAAAAATATAGTAGTTTCTCGTCCCCGCGCGCATCCGTTTTGGCTGCCGCATCCCAAAAAGGTTTTTTTTTTTTAAAGTGTTTTTAATTTTTTTTTTTTTTTTTAATTTTTTATTTTTTAATATTTTAATTTCAAGATCACACTGATGTTGTTAATGGAGAACGTGTCAATATTTAAAAAAAACCTGTGTTACAATCAAAAAACAACACAACAGGCGAAATGTACTCATTTTAAGGTTATAAAGCTAGTCTTAGAAAAGTGGCGGCCATTTTGAAGCAAAAACATTTCCACCATGTTGGAAAAAGCGAAACCAGTTTTGGAAAAAGGGGCATCCGCCATCTTGGATCCGCCATTTTGGAAGAAAAAAAAAGAAGAAAAAAAACTGCCCTCATCCTCCATTTTTCAAAAAGTTGGGACGAGAAACTTTTTTATTTTTTTATTTGGCCAAACGGAATTGACGACTGATCTGAAACACAAAAACATGTTTTAAGAAATAATAAAAGGAAAACATGGTGAAACTGAAGCATAAATTAATGTCACCAGTCATACACACTTAGAGACAAACCGTCAATCTGCTGCTTTTTGATACAGAGCACAGTGACACTGATTGACAAATTGAAGATCCGTTACAGAAGGAGATGGATGAATGAAATCAAAAGAGAGGCAAATTGATTGACAAGTGATGAAAGAATGGTCACGCAAAACACAACACATAATCATCCAAGCGTTACCATTTTTAAAATCCTTTCTCTCATCCAATCAATCACCTCGGGTTGTCGCTAATACAAATAGATCTACAAAGACAACAAACCACCTCCCCCTGAATGGTTATAGTGATTTTCAAAGGGCATTTTTAGTAATCTGTGGCGGTAGAACAATCTGGCAAAACCGGCAACGCATTTTGACTTCCGGTAAAATCTGCGGTTGTCTTGACATTTCGGACGCGGAAGTGTCAGTCTGAAGTTGTTATTTTGACTAATTTATCCTGAAATAAAGCTGAACGGTAGCTCAAGTGTATTTATGAAAGATTCCGAAGTGTCTTGGTACTTTTAAGGAAAGCGATCGCCTTCGCTGAAGCGTAGAATTCCCCGTTAAATTTTGACCCGTGCACACCCATTTTCCGTACTACTCCACTGACTGAGTACTGACTTGCACATTCATTGATTGATTGAATGAAAGAGCAACGGTTTAGAGTCCATGCTGCCCGGTGTGTATTGTTTACAGAATTTTAGGACGATTACGACATTGGGATCAATTACTTTTGTGTTGAGAAGGATCAGAACTGGAAAAGTAGCTGTTTAACTTTTAGTGGGCTTTATGCGCTTATCAATTGCAACCCCGGCCCCTGGGTACCCGGGGATGGCCGGGACTTGTGCCGGAGATGTATTTTTAAAATTCTAAATTCCCCGCCTAAGTCCCGGCAAAGTCCCTGACGGGCAGGGCATAAATCTTGAGTAATCCCCTGACCAGTCCCGGCCCCCTATGGGCCGGGCATTGATACAGTCCCCGGGGTTTTCTTGGGCTAAATCCCGGCCCTTGACTCTGCTAATAAATTGCAGAGCATGGTTTCTCACAATCCTATCATCATCATGCTTCGTCATGTTCGTAGCGCGAGTTGCATGCATACATTGGTTCAAAATTCGGCAGGCATAGGCTACTATTTCATGGTATTCGATAAATTGCAGAGCTCTGAAGTAGGCCTATGTGTATTTTTGGCCTACTCACATGTGGTTCGCATGTTGGCAATTGTTACAGAATCTTTGGCAAAATAATTGAATTAAAATATTCTAACAAACGAAAAAAATGGGCAATACCTTCTAGATTTATCACAGCTAATGTAGCGCATGCGGGAGCGCACGTCGCTGCTGAATACTTGCTATGTTATGGGCTTACTTTGTACTTGCATACTGAATTTAGCAGTTGAAATGGTTGAAACGATTGAAAAAGCTCGGGTAATTCACGGCCAAACCCCGGCCCTCACTCGGCTAAATTCCCTGCCTAAATTCCCGGCACTTTGGCTAACGTAAATTGATACAACAAGTCCCGGCATATGCCCGGCCCCGCGGGGACACATTTTGGGTCAAATCCCCGGCTAACATGATGACAAAGTCCCGGCCATCCCCGGGTACCCAGGGGCCGGGGTTGCAATTGATAAGTGCATTATTGCAGGTAAGAACAAAAATGTGATAAAGTTTATTATAATTATTATATATTTAATTTATTTATATAAAATTATAAGAATAATAAATATTATTTTAGACTAGATTAGAGTCTAGAGAATAAAATATAGTTCGTTTAATCGTTTGTAGCTGTTTTCCTATACGTTGGTCTCATTTGAGTGGTCTTGGTCGCCGAATCGAAAAAAGCCATTGATTATCCTTTTCTGTTGCATGTGGAATCGCAAAAGGGCAAAATCTGTCCCGTTCTGGATCCCACAACAATTTTTTTATTTATGCTTTCTTTATTGAGGGTAATATGCTTCAGTGACTTGCACTGCTTTCCAAGCAGGCCCTCATTTCGATACATAAGTACATACAAATAACAAATGTTAGTGTTTATATAATATAAATTATAATACAAATTATGATACAGTGGAAATATATGATTTGAATTGACCGAGTGACAAATTTTCTAAATCAATGCGAATAGATGGTGATAAATTGTTCCACAGATGGCTAGATCTGAAAAGAAAAGTGCGCATACCAGAATTTGAGTTGATTTTAGGAATGATTAAAGTATTACTTGAATGATTCCTGGTAGTATGATTGTGATAGTTATGTACAAATTCAAAATTGGATGATAAATAGGTTGGACTTATATCTTTTAAACATTTGAATAAGATGATAAGTACAGGGTGTCCCAAAAGTCTATGCACGTTTTTGAAGAGTCATATCTCATAAAATATAAATCATATGGTATAAATTTAACCATATTTTGATAGACGAGATTTGGGAAATTATTTTGATACCAAACACAACCATATTGGTGAACCCACAACATAAAACTGGTTGAAAGTTTGTGGCCGTGTGCCAGACCTACCTATACCAAGTACCACACATTGTTGCTAAAATCAGGTGCGCATAAATTAACGGTATGAAAGCAACGTTGCGCATTAGTCACAGTTCACTGATTACCTTGCAACACTAATGTTTTATTACCAAACTCGGTCAACCACAACATACATAGGCATAGTAGACAAAATTGCACAGCAAAAGTCTTCATTCAAGGTGGTTTACAGCATAGATAAGCGAATACAAATGGTATGGTTCTATACGCTAAAACAAATTCAGTTCAAATCACTCAACAAAAGTTCAGAAAACATTTCAAGAATATCCATTCTGAAGTTGGTGGATACATTTTTGAACACAGGAACTGTTAACTGTGCATGATTTGTCTCGATGTGGTAGAAAAAAGACTAAAACAAGCAGCATTAAAATAATCCGGTAAGTTTAAATGTTAACATGTTTGACAGCTGTATGATGTGTGTGTGTTCACTTTTCTGTTACGTTATTCAATTTTGTAGGTCTGTGTTTTGGCTTGCATTAGCACACGTTCCTGTATAAATAGAAACATTTAAACTAGATTTCACTATAGAAACGAACATTATGTGTGATATAGTTTGTTATTATGATGGGATCCCTGTAATGTAAAATTTAAATATTACAATTGACGGATCACTTTCCGTGTAACCAACTCTAACCGTCTTTTTATTAATCTCAATAGGTGTGGATTTATGAGCTTTATTCCTCCGAAATATAAAATTACATTTTTGCAGTAATATATATTTTACTTCGATGGTGGCATTACAAACAGATGTTACTTCAATGTTTGGTTTCAAAATGATTTCCCACATCTCCTCTTTCTAAATATGTATTCATATTTTCAATACGACTTATATTTTGTGAAATACAAAGTTTCAAAGTCGTGCATAGACTTTTGGGACACCCTGTATTTGAATTTTCCACCTATCATTTAGTTTTGTCCAATGAAGTAAGTTCATCATATCATTTATTGGTGTTCTGATATCAGCAGATAATATTGTTCTGGCTAAACGGTTGTGTAAGACTTGAAGTCTTGCTTGATATGTATTTGAACAGTTGGACCATACTGGGCTGGCATAATCAAAATGAGGAATCACAAGAGCATTGGATAACATCACAAGAGTTGGATGTGGAAGAAAATGCTTTACACGACGAATAACACCGATTCTCTTGGAAACATTATTTGCCAAGTAATCTATATGTGATGACCAAGACATGGTACTATCAAATTTGACACCAAGATATTTAAATTCTCTAACCATTTCAATCATATTATCGTTATATGTGAGTGAAATATCATTAAACCTATCTAACATATGTCTGGTACCAAATAGCATAACTTTAGTCTTATTGATATTCAATGTAAGTTTGTTTGCCTTCAACCAATTAGCAAAAGCATATTAAGGATAATCAATGATTTTTTCCCAATTGGCGATAAGGCTTATGCTAGGGACAGGGATTTTGCGCTTTTTAAAAGCACTATAAGTGCTGCTTGATTTTGGAAAAAGTGCTTTATGGAGCAAAAGGTGCTTTTTTTAGGTAAAAGGTACTTTTTTCACCAAAAATATGCCATGCGTTAAAAATAAATCCAAAAGCGCGGTTATATTGCGTGTTTCCATGTTGAAATGTTTCTTATTTCGTTTGTCAATAACCATCATTTTTCATTCAAAACTACATTCAAACTAAACTAAGTGTAGAATAAACACTTCCACAGTTATGAAACTTGTTGATTTTTAGGTAAATGGACATTATTTGTTAAATATTTAGACAACTTTAAAAAAAAATGCTGTGTGATGAAAAGGTGCTTTTTTGGGCAAAAGGTGCTTTTTTGGTGCTTTTATGCTTTTGAGAATTTTCCCTGTCCCTAGCTTATGCCATCCATAAGCCAAGGCCATTTGGATGACCATGATGAGGTAATGAAATAATGTGGTGTAGGCCTACTCTGATAAGAAAAACATGGCATTACTAATAGTAATACTATAAGTAAACTAATAAAAAAAAGTGTGCGTGTGCTGTGCAGGGGTTTCAGTTTCAGCGTAACTGACGGCCAAGATGGCGGCGCGCACTGGACACCCTACTAATAGTAATACTATTCACAATTCATTGGCTATATAATACATCCTGACTTATTTTTATGGATCCTACTGATTATTGGATTGATGTAGAAGTACATGTACTATGTAGGCCTATGGTGACTATAACACATGGTGTCAGATGTGGGATTTGACACTGAGTGTGGTAAAGCTCCTGCCACAGTCTTCAATTCAATGTATAACATAAGATTAAGAATAAAATAAATTAATGTTAGGCCTACCCTTGTGTCATGTGTGTTATGATTGTATTGTACACAAGGTCTTAGCTGATTACTCACAGTCACAGGAACAGATGTGATATTCTAATCTAAATATAGTTAAGTAAGAGTTTAGTGAACTTGAAACTAGTTAGACTGACAAATAAAGGCTAAAGCGGCACATGCATTTGAACCTGAATATGTAGAAAACTCCATATTATCTAATATATACAACGGTAGTAGTGCGATAGTGGTAGAGATCGCATATTTTTGGCGGCGAACCATCTAGCTTGCTGAAAAAACACGCATCCTAGGAGGTACAACAGCGCCCTCTACGATAGGGGTAGAGTTCGCGCAAAATAGGGGTTGAGTTCGCAAATTCTACACGGGTCGGTTGGTAGACCGTATCGCGCCTGCGGCGGGCTCATCTAAATTGGACCTAACTTAAATCGGTTCGTAACAAGCCGGGTTTAGTTAGTCGTCCTTTTCTTACTATCGCCTAGCGGCGGGCTATCCGCGTACGGTGCCTTCGGCCCCGCTTGACACTGTGAGCACGGAACAGAATCAAGTGAAGATTTATTTACAAATAATATTTTTCGTATAGTGTAGTACTTGTTGTTGTAGTGTATTTTTGAGGTATCGACCGTGCTGTATTGTGGGAGTTACTAATTTTCAGCAGCCAGGTTCCCTTTTTCAGATCGCTCGCGATCTAAACCCTTTTGGAGGTAGTAGTAGGCCTACAATGTGGCTAGGATGTATTCACTGATGTCGCAACTAGACATCATTAGAGACTGAGTAAACCTTTTTTTACCTAAAATGGTTTAAAATGTGCATGACTTTGACTTGCCCAGTTTCAGCAATATGAGGCAAACTACTTTTGGTTATAACTTTTTTATTATTCAGCCTGCAGACATGGTTGAACCATCATTTTTTATTGTAAAGTACATTGTACTTTGTTTCCATGTATTCCATTTTCAAAGATAGGGATGTTCATATCATTGACTACAGAGGGCGACATTTTTTTGTGAAAATTAGTTGGCCAAAATATGTAGACAACTCCATGTTTACCTCTTTTAAATACAGCGATGTAGTACGATGTGGCTAGGATGTATTCACTGATGTCTATATAACCCCGCACAAGCAACTAGACATCATGAAAGTAAACCTTTTTTTACCTAAAATGGTTTAAAATGTGCATGACTTGCCTAGTTTTCAGCAATTGAGGCAAACTACTTTTGGTTTTAACTTTTTTATTATTCAGCCAGCAGACATGGTTGAACCATCATTTTTTATTGTAAAGTACTTTGTTTCCATGTATTCCATTTCCAAAGAGATAATTTTATTTTCAAAATTTTATGAACATGCGGCACATGCCTATCAAACACATAATTTTATTTTCAAAATTTCAAAGTCATAATTTTTATTTTCAAAATTTTATGAACATGCCTAACCTAGTGACCCAATAGAATACTGGTTGCAAACAGTTTGATTTCTGTTTAAAGTTGAAGGTCAAATTCTGGACAGGCTATTCTGATTAAATGGACGGACTGTTGCTGAACTCTGGTTATGAACGAAATGAAGCTAAGACAGTCTACGTCATAGTTTTACTGTAGCGGGAATAGGGCGATCGAAATTCAAGCCAGTATTTCTTGGAAATAGAAACAGGTTGAGATATTCAACCAATGTACTTAATTATCATGATATCCGAAGCAACACTTTGACTAATTTTATTCAGAAAAGTTGAAAAATATTGATGAAAATCCTGACGTGGACTCACATTTTCATTCCATAGCTCTCATAGAGAGCTAGGATTCAGAGCTCGGCTAAGACTATGCTTAAGTTATACAGTAGGCCTGGTACATGAATGAGTTAATGAGGGGCGTGCGTACTGACTATAGTGGTATACATATTTAGGCCAATGAAAATAAATTCTAAGTTTCCCTGTCACATTTTTGGCAGCTCATAGCCCCTGAATAGGCAACTATTCTTTTTCATTATTTTGATTACCATTCATTAATTAATGTACGACTAGGTACATTATTTAACATGTTACATACATTCAATTAGTTTGACCCATCTTTCACTGCAAATTATGACCGTTTACTTTAGGACAAACTAAAAGTAAACTCAAAAGTAAACGCAATTCTGAACACAAAAGTAAACGTAAAAGTAAATGCAAAACTAAACGTTTCTTGCATTTTGCACCCAATTGACCTCAACGCACACTCCAAGTGAGTGAATATTATCACATGTTTTCACCATCTGTGATATAATGGGACAGTTATTGATTAGAGGCTGGGTGGAAAACAGAGCTTGTTGTTGGACTCACATAAGTGTTTAGTATTGTGTTTACTTTTGAGTTTACTTTTATTTTGTCCAAAAGTAAACGCTCATAATTTGCAGTGTTTATAGATGGTTTACAACAGATTGAGAAAAGAACACAATTTTTTTAAAATCAAAAATGGGACATTTTGTATTTCTACCTTTGCCAGGATTGATGATCAGGAACTAATGAGGGAAAACCATACTTAATTTTTCATTTTTTGCCTGATGCATCCCTACTGCTAAGATAACCTGCAGAAATCATTAGGAGGATGTGACAGATATTTTGACTATTGAACATTTTGATAAAGTCAAGGTCGAAGTGTAAATAATTTAAATTCAAGTGAACATAATGACAGTTGGCCATTTCTAAACTGTAACGAATGCGGGTGACAGGAAACTCATCATTGAGTTAAAAGGGCTTGTGGGTGCCTTTTTTTGCGAAATTTGGTATATGGCTCATTCCATGAAGTTGGGGCATATTATGTGACATCCAAGTGAAATTTTCAAAATGGATATTTTCCAACTCTTTCTTCTTTTTTAGGTTCTACATTTACCAAAGTCCAATGGATGACATTTCCAAAAATCCTGATGCTACATGGACACCATTTCCCATTTCCATATCATTTTCTAATAAATTAGCTTAAGATGTGGGCCAAGTTTCTATACCTCAATTAACTACTTGCAACCACAAATACATGAAAAGAAACCAGATTTGTCTAGGTTGAACATAACTTAACGAACAAGACATCGTAGATTAACTGTTTTATGTAAAAACTCATTGAAAAGTGACTCTTTATTTTGCAATTTGTATAATGAATTTAAATAAAGTACATATCAATATTTGTTTGATGTAAAGTACTTTATAAACCATGCACATTGATTACATTATAGTCATAAAGTAAGTATATGAAGTATTATTTACCTGTATAATGTTATAAAATGCACTACCGATGCTACATGGACACCGCGTCTTGTAACATTGTTAATAATAAGACTATTCATACTGTTACAATTATAATTACAAGTGTGAATGGTTTGTCTACTTGTTCATCATATCAAGTAGATACACATAGTGAATTGCTTGAAATTTATCTAAACACTGTTCATGTAAAATGTACCTTTTCTGTGTACTTAAGTATTACGATGCTACATGGACACCGTGCCCTAAAATATTTGGAACAGTTTGAACAGGTGCATCTTTTTCAGATCAATAGAGAGGATGTACTATGATGTTAACTTTCTATGTTATAAGCACACGATAAAATTAATAACATGGATTGTAAAACTACAAATTACACAAAAAGATAACCTGCCATGAAGCATAAAACATAATTACCTATGATACACATACACCATTTCTTTCAATTACACAATAACAATACACCATTGATCAAAGAAACTTAAGATGTCCACTGAAACAAACTTCATGCAGTGTTGTTCTTAAAGTACCCTTTGTGATCTTAGTCTCTTTGCTCGTTTCTGATTGAATCATCCTCTATTATTGATAAAGATGATTGAAAAGTTTGATCACTTAAAATAAAAAGTCAGTTTGCAAAAAAATAATTTAATTGCCATGATGGATTTCTTTGGAACGGTACTAGTTTTTGAAAATGATGGGTTCCTTGTCTTCATCTCCATAAATTCCAGGACGATAGAACTGTCTTCTGAATTAATGTCAAGAACCTGCAAAGCAAAACAAAATAAACCCTATGGCTTAGTATCTTCATTGAACATTGTGTATTGATATTGGAGTAGATTATTTATTCATGTTGCACTTTTTGTGTTGCAGGAAAATATTTATATTAAAATCATGCTGGAGTATTTTATTTATTATTCATTTAACATGAAGAAGAATAGCAAAGGATAGAGAACTTAAATGATTTACAATTATTTGTTTTATTTATAGTAAATAAAACTAAAATAAGGGAATGTTTATTGTGAATTCAGTGAAATGCTAATGGAAATGGTGTCCATGTAGCATTGTGTATTAATATATTTCATTAGATATACATCTCTCATAATATGCCTTTTTTTCTGTAAAGTGTAGTAAAATGTAGGCAATGTTTTGAATGTTTTGGGTGATGGATAATTTCGAATGGGGTAATTGTTTTAGTCTAATTAGGCAAATTTTATGAAATGGAGGCTGATCGGTTAAAGGTTAACATGGTTATGAAAAAATAAATTTATGATTTTGATATTGATAGGTACCTCACAATGTTGGACAATATCTTGGCTATCTGAAACTGCATTTAAAATTTTAAAAAATGTGGTACGTTCGCGGAACAGTCCATTATTGTCCAAGGGGTGAAAACAAGATGCGTCACGGACGGACATTTTACTTCAAGTTCATCATGCTATATTTTAATGTTAATGTAACATTTTTGTGATGTAATGTTGATAGCTGACACACTTTTCCATCAAATAAGATAAATATTTGGGAAAAAAGTTCGGGGGAAGTTATATCGCTAGACTTGCGTTAACATTTTGATGTTTTGCTGTCCGTCCGTGACACAAAAAAAGTTTAAAAGTTTTTGAACTAATTTCAAGGACAAAGTAAAAAAATAAAAACATAGTGAAGTATCTCCCTTATATGTATTCTTTCCCATGCAGGAGTATTAATTAATTAGGGCAGGCATAAATTAGTTAAATCTTTAATTAAAAGTTGTCACGGACGGACACAAATTTTGTCACGGACGGACACTGTTAACTACTGTTCAGTTCTGAGCACACAAGCAAAGCTGAATACCACCCCTCTTACCATTAAATGAACTAGTCCATACAGGTATATGCCCTTTATGCAAATGAGTAGGTTTGCTAAAGCAGTGAGCACATGTTATGATGCTCACCAGGTGCACTGTAAAATTACTTGAAGTAAAATGAAGTCATTTTGCTTATTTGCGCATTTGTGAACCCTCAGCAGATCTTCTTTGGTGAATCTGTAGTATAGCTTGCGCTTGTTAACCTTACTGCCTGTACATGCTGAAATAATGCTTGTAAATTAAAAGGGGTAGCATGAGATCAGTTAAAAGACACTGTTTAAAATTGCCCCATATAATAAGTGTCTGTAAAATAAAAGCAAGTAACAGCATTGAAATCAGAAAGTATCATTGGAGATGTTAGCACAAATTTAATTTTAAGCTTTGCACTATCAAAAGTTGCAGGCTTTTTCTTCATGAAACTTTGAAAAACTCAAAACACGGATGGATGCCTACATGTATCCATTATCACTTACCTTTAATTACTCAATTAATTGAACAAAAACTTATCAAAGAAGGGTCAAAATTGTTTTAAAAAGTTGTATCACAGCATACACTTACAGTCTTTTACACAATTAATCGAACAAAATTTATCAAAGAAGGGTCAAAATTGTTTTACAAAGTTGTATCACAGCATACAGTCTATTTATATGATGCAGCAGGTCTATCTCTTGCAATTTATGGTAAGAGGGGCAGGATTCAGTTTGGCATTTGTACTCAGAACTGAATAATGTCCTTCCGTGACCAAATTTGTGTCCGTCCGTGACAACTTTTAATCACTGATTTATCTTATTTATTGACGCCATTGTTAAGTTTCATTTCTACATGAGAAAGGGGGTATTTAGGGGAGATAGCTCACTATGTTATATTTTTTCTCTCTTTCCTTGAAATGTGTCACGGACGGACAGCTTTTTTTCTGAAATATATTTCTTATTTAATGGGTAAATGTGCCATCTATCAATTTTTAATTTAAAAATATTGAAAATGTTTCATTAACATAAAATATGGCAAGGTCAACTTCTACTAAGAATGTCCGTCCATGACGCATCTTGTTTCTACCCCTTCCCCTTGGGCAATAATGGACTGTTCCGAAAACTTTTCCGCATTGTTTTTTCTTTTGGAATGCAGTTTCAGTTAGCCAAGATGTTGTCCAATATTGTGAGGTACATTTCAATATCAATATCAAAAAGTATTTTTTTCACACCAATGTTAACCTTGAACAGATCACCCTCTGCTATCAAAGTGCCAAATTCTGCAACCTTTGAATATAACCATCACACTGGTTTTGGTATATTGTGATCCTTTTTAATCACTAAGACTGAAAAATGATGACATACAATTTTTCTTACTATTTTGTTAGTATTTGATACCATTTTGTCATGTAAATAAGTGGCAATTTCAAAGTTCTTCAACATCATTCTGTGTCCGTCCGTGACGCTAACAAATTTCCGTCTGTGACACAGCTTGTTACAGGTCTACCCTTCTCCTGTAAAAAATAAATCTGTTTTCAAATGCTGTGTATCAAATAAGGCTGGGAATTTCGGGCGGGCAAACGGGTACCCGCCCGATATAAGGTACCCGGGTACCCGAAATAAGGTGCCCGATACCCGAAATGTAAAAAAAAAAATAAAAAAAAAAAACACTTTTTTTTAACATTTTTTTTTAAACATTTATTTTAATTTTCCAAGTCCAAAACAGGACCTTAGATGACCCATATTTCAGATTCATGGGTTGTTCATGTTAACCTTTTATCATTCTCATATGTATGTCTTTGTTGTTTAGAAAAATGAAAATATTTCTTAATTAATTGTGACACCAAGATAGAGGTTACATGGAAATGATGGGTCACATGCCAAAACTAAGTGATACCCATAGTCCTAAGAAACAGGCGCAGAATATCCTTAACCTTTGGTGTTATAGAAATGGACAGGAAGCTACAAGGGGTGCATTTAGTATACTCCAATATTTTTTTAATTGAAAAAAAAATTGGGAAAAAAAATGATTTTTTTTTTTTTTTTTTTTTTTTTTGGCGGGGGGGGGGGGTCGGGTACCCGGGTACCCGTCCGGAAAATGGGTCGGGTACCCGGGTACACAAATACCCGAAATTCCCAGCCCTATATCAAACCATGTATCTCACTTACTATTTGACATGGAAAGCTTGAGGAATATGGAATTGTTTAAATAGAAATTAAGAAGAAGTACTAAAGGTCCGGAGAATCCTATTTCTATCTTGTCCGTAGTGTTGGAAAAAGACTAATATCTTGACTGCTTTTTATTACTAAGACTGAAAATTCATGACTTAACATTTTTCTTACTATTTTGTAAGTATTTGATACCATTTTTTCATACTAAAGTGTAAATAAGTGGCAATTTCAAAGTTTTTTATGTAGTTAACATTTGTGTCCGTCCGTGACACTCAAAAATGTCCGTCCGTGACAAAGTTTGTTACCCTACCCCTGTAAAAAATAAGAAATATTTTCAAATGCTGTGTATCAGATATTCAAACCATGTATATTACTTACTATTTGACCTGGAAAGCATTGGGGAATATGGAGTTGACTAGATAGAAATTAAAAAGAAGCACTAAAAGGTAGAGAACCCTATTTCTATCTAGTCCGTCCGTGACACAAACATTTTCGTCGTTCTATTTTTGGTATTTCAATAAAGTTGATGATTCTCTATAACATTAAACATAAAAAGTTGAATAAATGTCAGTAGTTACTTTTTACAAACTGTTTTTCGCTCATGTTTTGGACAAACGTCCGTCCGTGACAAACCGATCAGCCTCAATGCTACATGGACATGGTGTCCATGTAGCATCGTATTGGTAAGCTATATTATTAGCATTAAAAGAGCAAAAACTAATTCATTATTAACTTCAAAGTTTATTAATGATGTGATTCTACAAAAAAATTACAATTTCAATGAACTATAACGATACTCAATGCAAAATATTGCCCATGCTATGCCCGATGCTACATGGACGCCAAATTATTATGGCGTCTGTGACTCAAAATTAATATCATAACATGAAAAGAAATTCTGATTCAGTGTTTCCCTTTCAATAAAAATACAGACATACAAGCAACATTAAGAAATAATTACAATCGCACTTACCATTCACAAAACTATCCAATGTTTACATTTTGATGCTACATAAAAGTCCCGATGCTACAACGGGACATCAGCGACTGAAACCTTGATAAAACTAGCCCACATGTGGCAAATTCCAAACAAACCTGATAGCTATTGACCTCTATCCTTACAAAAAGAAATATGGAATGTTTTATTCATCTCCAGGGGGGGGATTCCCACAAATTGCATAGGATGTTTATCACGATGCTACATTTTATGGTTAGGACACCATGCACACGGCACGGTATACTTTTTCATGAATATATGGAATGGTCTTCATGAAATTTATTCTCATTTGCAATAGTTTTCAATTGATAAATGCTCTTAATGATAGAGAACTACCCCCATTCAGCAATGAAAACTCCCGATGCTACACATGTATATTTTGTGGACACCGTGCGTAGCATCGGAAAGGCAATTTTCATGTTGCTTGGGTGAAAAATCAGTCTAGCGTGACGAGGTGTTTTGGTCAGTAAACTATGAATACATGTATCTTTTATTAATCAAATCGATTTCCAAGCAATTCTATGATAGTTTTGCTTACATAAAACTCATATTAATGGTTGTGTTTTCCATGTCACGTTTTTTAGCAAAAATGGTCTTGGACACCACCTCATTTTTTCTTTTTTTTTTCTTCAAGGAAGGGTCGATTTTTTTTCTTCTTTTTCATGGCTCAATACTATAACCTAGTACTGTTTTTGGACACTAATTTTTTTTGATATACACATAGAGTAAAACCGTTTATAAGCTGCCTAAAGTACCAAATTCTGCTATTTTAACAAATGCCCCAACTTCATGGAATGAGCCATATATCGATTTGTGGTAATCAGAAAGGTTTTTGGTATATTATTGCCCCCTTAACCCTAACCCCATTAGACCATACAAAGGTGTATGCTCCGATCACTTTTTGGGGGCTTTGATTTTTTTTCACATCAAGAATAATTTATATTTTGATATCAGAAGAATCCCTTTATTCTTCTCAATATGTCTGTAAAATATTAGGGGCTTAGAAATTATAGGCTAAAATGTGGTGAATTATATACTGCCAAAGGTTCCACGCAGCTATTAGTTTTACCATAATAAAAACAGATTTGTCAGAAACCTTTCCCAATTGTGAAGAACTATCTCAAGGATTACTGAACCAATAGGAGGCATGTTTGTGCTGATTTCAATGCATTTCTCATGGTGATTCCAAATATGGTAATGAAATTCAATAATTTTGGCATTTTTGAAGCATTTTGTGAAATTTTGGAATGTCGTCTGCAGACGCCTGCCCCGTGGAAAGTGTTAACTACCCGCCAGTTTGTGTACTACTCAATGGGCAAATTTCTTGTGACCTTGTGCTTCTAAAATAAGTTATGCAACTCAAACTTTGGAATGCGACAATTTTAAGGATGACCTTTCATGTACAATAGAAAACAATCAAGTTGAAAATCGGGCCAGCAATCAGAACATCTACCTTTAATTCTTTGATAGTAGTATAGATAGAAGGGTGTACTTTTGTCAGTTTATTGACCACCCCCCCCCCCCCCCCCCCTAAAAAAAGACCTGCCATTCAATAACCGCTGGGTTTCCAAGCCGAAGTTTAAATGTTTAAAATACTTTTGAGAACCCAAATTTGGTTAAAATATACTTTTGAGAACCCAATTTTCTACTTGCCTTCTGTTTCTTGTAATTTACATAAACAAGGGTTATAGTGATCTGTAGACGACATATATGTATATCACCAAGTTTGGGGTGTTAATTTTGCATTACATGTATGCAGGTATATTGAAAGCCGGAATTTCAAAGTCTGAGAGGCACATCCACATGATTTTATTTTGGTAAAAGAATCCCCCCCCCCCCCCCCCCCCCCCGGTGTGCATACATGTAGCATTTACTGTGGACAATTTGTCTGTAACAATCGTAACTTGTTTTGTTTCTTTTTTGTTTCAATTTTAATAATTTAATTTAAAATTCTGCAAAATATAGAAAAATGATTATAATATTTGGAATGTTTGCTCTCTAATCGAGTAATTCACCATATTTCCCATTTGTTGTTTGGTTGCAAAAACTGTTGCAAATAAGAATAATAGAGATAGACCGGATACATAGATTATACATAATCCATCTTATAATCACTTTAAAGTATTTTTTAAGCTGTGAAAACCACTTGTAACAACAACAACCTTTTTGTCTGATAATGTGAACTACAGGGTGGTCCAAAAAAACCTATACCCAACTTTGGAGACCATTTTCTCCTAGATGATAAAATATTTTAGTAATTTGGTTTGCATATTATTAAAGCATATATCGTTGAGCATTATTGGTGAAAATAGGGAAGATATTACATTAATATTTTTTGAGATATTGCTATTTTTAGCGAGTATGTGTAAAAATGGCTTTTCCACGGGAGCTGTCAATGCATCAACATGATATGCACTTTTATGACAATATGATGTGACACAATAAATAATGTAATGACCCAAGACCCATTATAAGCAGTTAAGGATTAAGTTTAATCGCTAAACTCGCTAAAAATAGCAATATCTCAAAAAATATTAATGTTAATATCTTCCCTATTTTCACCAATAATGCTCAACGATATGCTTTAATAATATGCAAACCAAATTACTAAAATATTTTATCATCTAGGAGAAAATGGCCTCCAAAGTTGGGTATAGGTTTTTTTGGACCACCCTGTATAGATCGAAAGTATGTGATGCGATCAAGCAAAATGAGCCAGTAGTCGAAAATATGACATGAAAGTTTTCTGATTGATTGTATGTATTGACCATTTGCAATGCAAGAATGGACAAAATTCTAGGGCTGGGATTTTTGGGAATTTGTAATCCCGGGACTCATTCTATTTTTCGGGCAGTACCCGGGATTCCCAATTTTTTGTATCAAAATTATTTTTGAAAAAAGAAAGAAGAAAAAAAGCTTAGGCAAAAAAAAAAGTTGACTTGCCCTTTCCGACCGACCTGAATTTTCGGAAATCTAGAGTCGCTATTTTTTTCGTTCTTTTCAAAGTTAAAAAAAAAAAAAAAAAATTGTTGTTGAAAGAAGCACATACATGTAACAGTAAAGAAAGATGAAAACATGTTTTTGAGTAGTATCTGCTTGTTTAAAATGCAAAAAATTAACACACAAAAATCAAAAAAAATAATCTTAAAACGTGTTTTTGTGTAGTATCGCTCCCTGTTAAAAAAATTAAAAAAGAAGAACAAAATCTGACCGTCCAACCCAGACTCTGCACTGAATGGGCAAGTCAACTTTTTTGTTGTTGTTGGCCTTACTTAAAAAACACCTTGTCGGTAAATCGCGATTATTTAATGCAAATGTATTCATTTGAAATGGATTTATTTCGTCAAATCAGTTCATTTTTGGTACTCTTATTCTCGCTAAAATGTGATATTTCGCCGCGTATGACACTTTCGTAAGCTCGCGGCAAGTCTCCATTTAGAAAAATGGAGACTATTGCTACAATACAAGTAGATGGCGCTATAATAATGACAAACTCAATCTGTCAAAGTTTAAAGATGGCAAATGACGCGCGACCGATAATGAAGTGAAAATAATGCGGCGAAGATCACATTTTAGTGAGCATAGGAGTACAAAAAAATCCAAAGATATATGAGCGAATGAAGGGTTTTCAAAACCAATATAAAACAGATGCATTTCTATCCTTTAATTTGTTTGGTTACATCCCAAAATTAATATTGTGACAACTCCGACTCATTTTGCTTGATCACATTTACATTATGTCAAGCATCAGACTTATAAATCAGCTTAACAGCTGATTTTAGCTGATCTGAGATTTCAAATGTCTTGCCCCTTTCAGCCTTTTTCTCTATTTTATGTTTTAGCGGTTCTCAGGCTTTGATATTGGGGTGTTTCCGTCAATTCCACATCCAGTGTTTTTCACCAAATTTCATCCTTTTCGTCTCTTTAAATTTACATGTCAGTGTGTCTCAATCCTTATTCCCATTTTAAGCTTTTAGAGTTAAAGGTTTATTATGTGATCTTTTCCAGGGAACGCCCTCAATCCTCAAGTTAAAAAAAAAAATTGAAAGCATATTTTCTTGCAGATTTACATTTCTGATCATAAATCGTACGTACATTCCAATCCAAGTTACAGGGCGATATGATTCTTAATTACTTCAAAATCATGGTTTTAGAGTGAAAATAAACTGTCGGTGTCTGCACTTATTTTTACTCTAAATTCACTCTAAAACCATGATTTTGAGGTAATTAGGAATCGTTAGCTCGGTAACTTGGAATATATCCATGATTTATGATTAGAAATAGAAATGTAAATCTGCAATAAAATCTGCTTCTATTTTTTTTAGAGGATTGAGGGCATTCCCTGGAAAAGATCACATAATACCTTTAAGATGAGACTACCTAAAACCTCCCATGGCGCACGCATTGGCACCTAAATAATTGTTCATACATACACATATATGTAGTAACAGTACTCCAACCACACTAAATGTTTGTCTGAATACTACAGCCATACTATTTACCAGGTATACAATGATTTGTTTATGCAATAAAAGAATCTGAATGGTAGTGGGACAATACATCAAGAATGTCCAGTATTGAATTGAATTGCAAATTTATGATTGTATTTTTGTATCATATATTTTATGTCTTGTTTAAAGTGCACTGACCAACAACAATTTGTGGTAGGCCTACTATTATTATTATTAAAATCAATCAAATAATCAGTCATGTGGAATATATGATCCAAATGGTACCATCCCCTGACCCTGATCAATAAAAAATGGGCAATTTTGTGTTCTCTGCCCCATAGCAGACAGTTGGACACGTGTACACAACACAAGATGTGAAATGTATCCGTTTATTGCTTATTACAACCCTGTTGTACCTGTAGGCAAACCGACCTCTTATGTAGGGTCGGGGGGGGGGGGGGGGGGGGGGGGGGGGGAGTTTTTGTTTGTTTGTTTGTCTCAAAAAAAGTCTGGAACTTTTGGTGAATTTTCAACATTTTCAAAAATGTTCACAAATAATGAAATACCCCAAATCTGTTTGGCACTGACATTGGAAAGGGGAATAGGTATGTGCCGCCCTTAAGACCCCTTTTTTACCCTCTTCTGCTCGCTCTTAAGACCCCCACCCCTTTTGATCGAGCCTGCATCAGCTCTTTAAGATTGCGACCCCCATTTTATTGAAAATAAAAAAATTGTGACGTGTTCTACCGAAACCAGACACAATTGGGCAAGATATCAAAATTGAGTTAGTAATTGATTATTGAAGTAGAGATCTTCAGCTTTACAGTGGTACCTCTCTTTTTGTAATCGGACTTCCCAAAACGGAGTTACATCATTTTCAAGTTCGTCTTTTACGGTCTTTATGAAAACTCCAAACTGAGATATCGCCCTTAAAAGTTACTAGAATTAGGCTTTTTACTAGAACTAGGCTTTTTTCAAATCACCGAAACATACATTTAGGATGATTTTTAAATCTGAATCTTTCACAATATTGTTATAAACACTCTGAAATTTAATTATTTGCCATAAACTCAAATTCCTCCAAAAATCACCCCCAATTATGTTTTGGGCTATTTCTCAGTTTGGAGCTCTGCCCAATTCCGTCTGGTTTTGGTAGAACACGTCACATTTGTGAAAATTTGCAGTCCAAAAAAAGTCTTCTATTATAAAACCCTACTCTTTTTTTCGTCAAAAATCCGCTCTAAAGCCCCCGTTTTGAGACCCTGGATGGCATACCTCTACCATAAAGTGCCCCTCCCCCGGGACCCCAAACCCTGGTCTTTTGTGTTCTCTTGAATGAGTTGAAAGAGGGGGAGATCCTTCATTTCATTAAATAATCTAAAACATGATTTCAGATTCTTACCAACATTTCTTGCCAAAGTAAAATCATGTACAAAATTGTAATTTTTTTTAAAAAGTTGATGATTCAGCCTTATATTTATAGCAATAATAATAACAATCGATTTATATAGCGCCGTCTATCTAGCTAGCCTATTCCAAAGCGCTTTAGTGTAGCCTATTATTATTATGCTGCCGTTAGGAAATCATCACAATCATGTTTCGCCAAAAAGTGGCATGCAGTGATACACTTGTATGGTGTGCATTGCAGAAGTATCTCATCAAATAAAAACCCTTACATGTACCTTATGAAATCAAAATGCAACTTGTTTTCATTTTTTTACCAATGATGAGCAACTGAGCGTTCATAATTGGTTTCTTATTATATTATTCTACATCTTTGTTGAAGGATTTAATCATTAGCTCCATAATTACATCCTTCAACCAAGGATGCACACAATAGACGACGTATTGATTTGGCATTTCATTGGGCTTTAATGTGAAGTGAAGCGTACAGAATTACATTAGATGGTTATGGAGAAAATCAATCAGCATGGGTTCATGCTCCCTTACTAATTCCATGGATGGGTTTGAAGCTAGTATGAGATTTTGGCCTGATAACATCGTCCAGGACCATTACATTTTTAAGCATTTTGACACTGTAGAAATGATATTTACAAAAAAGAATAAATCAAACAAACAAAAGCAAAGGTAAACTCCAAACTGGTTATCCTACATGTACTAGCTTTACGCTATTTACGGAATAAAGTGAAATGTTTGTTTAACAAACAACATAGCTTTATTCCGTTTATGGTCCTGGACCATATGTTTTCGGTCCAAAATCTCGCAAACTTGGGTTTGAACTGGCATTGGTCATTTTAATCGGTGGTGTTTATACCAGGGTAGGTGTTTAAAATATACCATTGAAGCTGCACTAATGGTTGAGATACTTGACTGAATAATAATAATAAATGATCAACCACTGATTGGACTTCAAGGTATCAATTAGCTTTGCTTCAGAGCTTCAGATTTCCCCATTTTCTGTGCGCCAACGAGAACCCAACAATTTTTACTTTTGAATTTGTTAAAGGCTTTGAGTTCTTTCATAATTTACTATTTAATGGGATCTTGTTGGCCTTTGAGGTCTTGTAAATATATAGGTGCTGTTTGTCAAATATTCGGGTTGGCATAACACACAACGCGGCAACGAGATCCCAATTTTTTTATTTTCACCTTCATTAAGTACCCAACTGAAGGCTTCAAAAAATGTTAAATTTTGGTTGGGTGGAACTTGGAGCACATTTTTACATTTACTGGGAATGCAGTGTACAGTAACTTCAGTCAGAATGTTTTGCTTAAACTTCAAAGATTTATTATGACTAAACTGGAACAAATCAGCGGGCCAAATTTGGATTTGTCCATTTGGTATGATATTACATTTACATCCATCTTCTTAGTTTTTTAGAAGATGATCCGAGAACCCATAATTCACCACATGGTACATTGTATTTGTGACGAATCATCTCAGCATTGTACACTCTCAAAGGCAGAGACTGTTAAACCATTTCATAGTGTTGGAATGAATTTGCCTCATTGTTCAAGAACTGGATGAGCACACACTTACGTAAAGCACGTCTTTTGATGTCCTCCCATTCCCATCCATTCACAAGCTGCACACAATTTATTACTGACCACATTCAGATTTATTATCACATTTTTTTCATTACAGATTTCTGTTGCCTAGTAACCAATCTCAGGATTCTGTTGTCGTGGTAACCAAATTATTCCAATATGAGGGAGGAGGATGTGGAGGTAGCGATAAAGGTGGTCGTCGTGGGCAACGGAGCTGTGGGAAAGTCTAGCATGATCCAGCGTTACTGCAAGGGCATCTTCACAAAAGACTACAAAAAGACGATAGGGGTGGACTTCTTAGAACGACAAATTGAGTGAGTGCCAACTTGATGGGTTAACCCTAACCCTGGTTGCATGTTTTTGGTAATCAAAATTATCAGGGGATATGTCAAATTTAGGTGGAAAAACCAGCACCGCCAGTGCCGAGGATTGCACCGCCTAAGTGGCAGCATAGATGGTCAATGGCAGTCTGCAGCCTATCTGACTGAGAAAGGGGAAAGCTTGCAATAACATAACTTTTTGCTGGGCATACTAGTATGTAAAAGCTGAAATTTTTGTGGTGGTTTTATTTTCGCGCAAAATATTTTTTCGCAAAAATTATAACACGGAAGGTCGCCCGCGAAAAAAATCAATTTGCGAAATGTCTATAATATCAAAATGCGTGAAAATATCTTTTCGCGAAAATATTGGCTTTTACAGTATATCATAGCATGCCTGGTTGTGGCTGGAGACTGTGAAACCACACAAAACCAGCATGAAATTTCAGATTAAAAAAAAAATTAAGAGATCTTTATAGGAATAATGACTTCATTTTTTACATGAACTTATCAATTGTTAATCCCCAAAAGCAAACTATTCTGTTTCAAAAACTGAATGTTTGGAGCTTTGAAATTGTTGGAGATTAAAGTGAAACATATTTTAAAAACAAAACAAAACCCAGTCAGATTCAAAATTCATACATGTTATACGATTAAATGATTTCTTCATGTTGGAAGAAAGTGAAAGTATTTTTAGGTTTGGTAAGGCAACCAACAAAATCCATGTAGCCTGTCCGACCATATTTTTTCTTTAGAATGTTTTGTGAAAATGTTTTGCTTTATTGTTGAAAATTTATGAAATTTTTAAATGAAGTAGAAAAAATTGGAAATTTTTGGAATTGTTAGCAAATTTCGAAAATTGTTGAAAATTCACCAAATGTTTGTCGCCTCATCAGGGATCAATATCATCTTTGTACTCTTAAAATAAAAAAAGGAAGATTGCCTTCGACTACTCTCCCTCACCTCACCCCACTTAAACAATTAATATAATGGTGAATTTGAATTAGGACTCATTCATACTGTGGGTAAGTAGCTTTTCTCCAGAGAAATTAACAAAGAAAATATCAGCTGCATGTTAGAACATTACCGGAAATCCATACAATAATATTTTGTATAGCTATAACCCTAACCGCACTGAATCTCACTAAATCTCACTGCCAGAAACTATCTCCAGGCACGTGCTGCTGCATTGCCGCGATGACGTCACCTACCGCAGGCATATGTGGCCACGGAGTTTGTGGCCGCATATGACCTAGGGAGTTAGCTCAGTCGGTAGAGGGACAGACTTGGGTGCGGATGGTCCGGCGATCAAATCCCGGGGGGTGCTGGGTGATTTTTCGGGTAAAAAAAATAGAACTTTTTCCCCCCTCCCCCCGATACGCACAAAAAACTAGCTTTACTGGTTAGGGTTAATAAATGTCAATTTTTGATGTGCAATAACCCTAACCGCACTGAATCTCACTAAATCTCACTGCCAGAAACTATCTCCAGGCACGTGCTGCTGCATTGCCGCGATGACGTCACCTACCGCAGGCATATGTGGCCACGGAGTTTGTGGCCGCATATGACCTAGGGAGTTAGCTCAGTCGGTAGAGGGACAGACTTGGGTGCGGATGGTCCGGCGATCAAATCCCGGGGGGTGCTGGGTGATTTTTCGGGTAAAAAAAATAGAACTTTTTCCCCCCTCCCCCCGATACGCACAAAAAACTAGCTTTACTGGTTAGGGTTAAGCTGATGATCCAATGTGATCTTATACATGATACGTCATATTGATATTCATGCGGTTTATGATATAAGTCAATGACACCAAGATGGTTGCTGCAATCATCTTTACATTCGCATTACATTGCAGCATTTTGCCGAACATTTTTTTGGGAAAATAACTCAATATTGCAACTTTCGTTCAAAACACAAAGCTTTTCTGATAAAGAAATGTGGAGGAGATGTTCAAGGGAAATGTAGCTAAATCCAAAATATAACAAGTCTTTTGAACTAATAATTATCAGAATAAGGCGACAAAAAAGCTAAATCAAAGAAAATAACTAGTCTTTTGAACTAATAATTATGAGAATAAGGTGACAAAAAAGCCTAGTTCAATGAGCAAACAGACCTCAGATTGGGTCGGTCGATCATGCTATTTTTTCTTTTCTTTTTCCTTCAAAATGACACGCACAAAACCCCAAATCTGTAAGAATGGTTACCTTTTTTTGGTCTGTATTCATTTGCACAGGACATTTCACTGGTCATTGTGAATAGAGCTCCTTTTAATACATAGCTCCACATTTAAATCAGGAGAGTGTGAGACTTCCACCAGTGTCTTCTATAGTTCAGTCAGCTCCAAATTGAATATTAGCGAATGAATTCAGAAGAGCGTCACACGCAAAACTCTCGCATGGTGCAATATGGCGCGTAATGTCGCAGTGTCATTGTATGCATGATGCTTGCATATGACAAAATCGCGCTTATACGCTTGGATTATTTTTGCGTGCAGAGATTTAAAAAAATGAATATTTCTCGCCAATTTTGAACTGATTGAACTATAGAAACGAATGTCTGCCACTTGTCTGCCTTGGTGTACTTTTCAATTTGCCCAAGTGGCCTTACAAATCTGACACCTGTAATTTTAATGTTTTTTATTTTCCCATTCACAGACTAAATGATGAAGGAGCATGAGGTTAATGTTATCGCCTTGGTGTACTTTACAATTTGCCCAAGTGGCCTTACAAAATCTGACACCTGTAATTTTAATGTTGTTTGATTTTCCCATTCACAGACTAAATGATGAAGAAGTGAGGTTAATGTTATGGGATACTGCCGGTCAAGAGGAGTTTGATGCCATTACTAAATCATATTATAGAGGTAAGAGAGCGTGATTTTATTAGGAGCATTGGAAGAAAGGGCGTGGAGATGGTAGAAGGGTGATGGGATGGTAGGAGGGCGATGGGATGGTTTGTGGTCAGGGTCAGAAATTCGAGGAGAATCCGAGAATCCATTTTCGCCACGATTGCCCGCTGGTAAAGTTGCAAGAATCCAAGTTGATTCTCGTTGAAAATCTCTCTAACACACTTTTTGAATGGAGGAGAATCCATAGATTCTCACAGAATCCATCTAAATGGATCCTCGCAACCTTTGACAAACTTCTGACCCTGGTGGTGGTGAAGATGGAATGGAGGTTGTCTGACTCTCTGAGCCCTTCTTGGAGAAATAATATCTGCCTCTTAGCCAAACAAAACTCACTGGGCATATTTTTGTGAATGAAACTATCAGGGGAAAAAACAGGTCCAATTTGAGGAGAAAATCAGTCTCAGCATGCGCCGGGGATCAAACCTGAGCTGCGTTCGTGCAATTCTGTTGCTCTACCCACTGAGCTACGCGGGTGAGATTAATAAACTAAGATTTTTCACAAGTTGAACTCTGCGCTGAGGCAACATAGTCCGGACGGCACGCTTTATAAAGGGTGGGACTCCAGGAATCAAAAAATCAACAAAAGGGTGGGGGTCAGAATTTTACTGATATAAAGGGTGTAGTTGTATAAAGGGTGGAGATAAAATGAAAAGGGTGGGGGTTAATTCCATGCGGAGAATAATTTCTCAGCGATCATCAAAATAATCAAAATACGGACCTAGTCGGCTCGCTAGTGCTAGTAATATCATAAATATGTATCCGATATGTGGAAAAACAAAACGGGTCCCGGGATGTTTCTGTCACTTTGTCCTTTCTTCCAATGAGTGCCTTTTCAAATTTGAATGCACAAAATGATCAAAATGTCCCTTTTCGGTATAAAGGGTGGGGGTTAAACATTCCCAAATAAAAAGGGTGGCTCTGTAAAAAGGGTGGGGCAAAAACAAAAAGGGTGGGGGTCTGACCCCTGTCCGGACAGTGGGCAAGGTATGAGATTGACAGGGCAGCCGTGCGGTACAAGATTGTAGCACTGTCTGGTTTTGAAGGTTCCAGGAAGGTTAGGGTTAATACAGTATTGCCTTTAACTTCAGTCTACAAATTGGGTTTGGGATAAGGGCAAGAGATGGGACATTCATGTAATAAGGGAGGGGGAAGGAGGGTATAAGCATAACTGACTCATTTGAGTTGTTTTAGGTATTGAGGGGGATCTGTCCCCCTGTGTAGGAGGCACACTTTTAATTAAATCCCTGTTCCAAACAATTATAAATCACCTCAAGTGCTAACCATATTTTTATTTTCATGCATGGCTCATCATT
The DNA here is from genome assembly GCA_035610835.1 of Ophiura sarsii. Lineage (NCBI taxonomy): Eukaryota > Metazoa > Echinodermata > Ophiuroidea > Amphilepidida > Ophiuridae > Ophiura > Ophiura sarsii. The sequence goes on along the minus strand of CM069443.1, from coordinate 71,915,941 downwards.
TTTTCTTTCTTCCAAAGGTGCCTCAGCCGGTGTACTAGCATTTTCAACAGTAGATCGTGCCTCATTTGAAGCAATTGAAAAATGGAAAAAGAAAGTGGAGGAAGAGGTTGGTTCGATTCCCTTAGTGCTGGTACAAAACAAAATAGACTTAGTGGAAGATGCCGTTATAGAACCGTAAGTATGAAATATCATGGAGCAGGAATTTCCGGAAAATGGCTGAATATCAGAGGGAACCTAAAGCGCTTCATATTGGAAAGATAATTTAATGACATTGCCACGTATAATCAATCCATGATAGGGCTAATGAAAGTGAATTGTTAGTTTCCCGTTACATTTTTTTTGGTCAGTGAGTAGGCGACTATTTCATTATTCATTATTCATTATTTTTAAAACATTCATTATTTTTATAATATGTGCCCAAATACGTGTAGCGTATAGAACCAAGAGTGTATAATTGTGAATAGGGGCATAAATATGTCCTTACTACAATAAGTAAATGAATTCCAGACCATTTTGCATACAAAGTCTTGTTTAATTATTTTAAAACTGTCTTCCTCTTAATGCTTTTCAGAAGTTTTTTCATAACACACACATGCCCACCACCCATCCCACCACCCATCTTAACAAACTCAGAAGTTCAAATCATATGATACGATTACAAGAAATAAGGCCAACAAATTAGGTTGCCCTCATGTGACTGATCCAAATTTATGAGATTCTGAAAGTAGTTTTTACAATACCAAAGAATATTGGTCCGAGATAGAGAAGCATCGTCAATGCAAATGCAACAAAAAAAATCCTCAAAAAACATTCATATGATAGCAGCTAGCTGCACCAGTACAGTCAGTCGCCGGGTCACGCTCACAGACCGATTTGACCTCAGTTTCTTGTCCCGAGGTCACTCACTGTAGCGCCGCATCAGCGAACGAGATTTTTCGAGACTGCGCACGGAGTCTAGCTTTACCATTCGATAACTTCCCGGATGTTAGTCCATGTACAAAATGGCGAAGTAAGTTACAAAGATCGTTTTCTTCTCTATAATTTGATATCAATTTCGACTATTTTCGGGGATCTAGAACTTTGTTTACGAGCGTGGGGAAAAAAAGGTATTTTTGTCACAGTAATTGAAGGGGTCTGTCTTCTTAAAGTGGACGTGCTTTTCGTAACAAAGAGATGTAAAATCTATTAACACTGTCGTGTTGTACACAGTTTAAGCTTTCGTTTGATTCCAAATTTGTTTATGTGGGAGTTAATTTCGGTAGTTAAAATAGCGATTCAAAAATCATAAAATTCTGCGAGATTTCATCAAATCGTGTAATTTACGCGATGCGTGCTGCATTAAAACAGTAGTGTACTGTGGATACACAGTATACAAATGAGCATCTCTGTATCGTGTACTGTATTGTTTTTTGTATGTTATTGTTATTGTTGAAACAAGCTTCCATTTCGCTTTTATTATTTATTCTAGGCTATAATTTTAATTAGATAATATTTGTTTTTATTGAAAATGGGAAATGTCTTAAAATCTATGTGATACGCGTAGGCTCAACGGCCTATTCTTGGAATAGGGATGATCATTGCTTTTTAGGCTATCCCTAATACTAATAGTAATAGTCATACATTTGTACATTTATTGACATTGTAATCAAAACAAATAATTGTCGATCACAGCGTCACGATTCGACCAATACTAGGGTCCCATGCGCCTGGTGCGCATCTCGCCGGCTGGCGCGCCTGTTGTTTTGGAATGCAGCGCTCGCGTTCATCCAAAATGTTTGACGCGGTTTTGCGACGCACGAATTCCAAAACTACAGCCGCACAGTGCTGTTGGAGCCACGCCGATGCCGCATGTACGCGAGGGAATAATTTGAAATGATTGACAATCATTATTGTAACAATGTTTTAAGTAGAGAATTCTATTAATAGCGACTTTCTTGTTTTGTTGTGTACAGGTCATCGCCACCCATCGCCAGGACCCGGCAGAAAACGTCATGTTTTGATCGTCGGTGACTCCCTTGTAAAGTGCATGCAATATGATCGCTGGTGGTCAGACGTCGCCACTCGCCATTTTCTCAGTCCACTGCTACCAAGGAGCTACTTTACGAACAATCCGCCAACAGATTCACTGAGTTTGGTGCCTGAAGATGACCCCCAACATCATTTGTCAGAGGGCAGGTGCAGGCGGTATCCATCTGACCCGTAATGGGTATAACATTTTTCGCTCAGGAGGTTGAGAAAGTGGTTGCCAACATAACCAAACCAATCATATTTTAAAGGCATTATTATGCGATCTTTTCCAGAGTGGACGCCCTCTATCTAGGCTTTGATTTTATTTTGTAAAGCAGATTTTACATCTCTGATAATGAATCATAAATATATTCTGAGTTAGTCGACGAACCCCCTCCCCTGTTTTACGGGCCCGACCGACCCAATTGTAGAGATTTTTAGATTGAAAAAAAAAACTAGATACATTTTTCTCAAATCATGTAAAATCAGCCTTTTTTGGCCGAAAATCTGTCGAAAATATTTTTGCAGATTTTGGTTACATTTTACCTTAAAAAAACCCACGCCCAACCGACCCTACTTGACAGGTTCGTCCGCCCGTAAAACTGGGGGGGGGGGGGCGTTGCCTTACAGATTGATGCGATTCCTAATTACTTCAAAATCATGGTGGAAAATAAATAGTTTATTTTCACTCTAAATTCCACTCTAAAACCTTGATTTGGATGTAATTGTAATAAGGAATCATATTGCTCTGTAATTCAGAATATATTCATGATTATGATCAAAAATGAAAATCTGAAGAAAATCTGCGTTAAAAAAATCAAGGATAGAGGGCGTCCCGGGAAAAGATGCCTTTTAACTGTTATTGTTGTTGTTGAATAAACCAAACAAATTGACACTTTATATGAAACTTGCAATATGATGTATTTTTTAATGTCTAATGTGTCAGATGTCAGAGTAGTAAATAATTGGATAACAAGATATTGTAGAAATGTTGAGAGCGGGGGGGGGGGGGGGGGGGGGGGGGGGGCCGGTTAGGACATGTTTTAGTCCAAACCGGCCCGAAAAAATGCTTTACACAATGGGAAATGGGGCGTTTTCCGAAAATGTGGGTGGGTGGGGGCGTTTTGACAAAAGGAAAAAGAAAAGGTACATTTGGAAAAGAACCAAGAAAAGGTACATTTGGTACAAAAAAAGGTACATTGGTACCAAAAAAGGTACATTTGGTACAAAAAAGGTACATTGGTACAAACAAAAAAATTGCCCCCCCCCCCCCACCCACCCCTAGTTACGGGCCTGTGTATAAGGGACGCACCATTTGATATTCAGGGGTGGAGGGTGGGGCATGGAAGAAGGAAAATCTTGACCCACTATCCAGGTGAACAAAAAACTTACCTACCCACTGACGAGTAAAAATAAAAAATGCCCCACCCAACTCAAAATAAAGGAAAACATTAAAAATAAAAATAAAACCTTTGGCGACGAAAATAAAAGTCCCCGCTTTTATTAGCGGCCAACAAATAAAAATTCTGCCCAACCTAAACTTCCATGCCCCCCCCCCCCGGATATCAAATGGTGCATCCCTAACTTCTGACCAAGGTGGTTACTTACCAGGGGAGGGAAGAAAAAAAAATCATAATTTTAATTTTGTATCTGACCAGGGAGGTGTCAAATAGAAATGAAACCTTCTTGATCTGACTTTCCTGAAAACCTTGGAATTGTTTATGATCGATTGGGGCTTAAAAACAGAAAAGAACTCCAGTTCAACAATCTATCACGGAAAAGGATCCGGTAGATTAAATGTCTAGACTCTAGATATTATTTTCTAAATTCATGAAATATAACATACCACAAGAAAACGAGTCTAATTAAATTCCCGCAATCCACCCCACCACCCCCGACCCCCCACCCCCCCCCCCCCCCCCCCAACCTGGGAAAAAGGCATTAAAAAAATCTAGCACTAACTGCGCTGGGGGTCCAGCATATAAATATTCATATTTAACCTTGGGTTTAGCCAATGAGCGTCCGATGAATCAACACGTCATTCACACGCGGTCAAAAGGTCACTCGCCCGAGTCAATAACATGGCGATCAGATTGCGAGTACAGTACAAATCGCAGTGATCACATACTTTCGGTGGACATATCTTTCGTAATAAAAATAGAGGGTAACGTACACAGAATGTTTTTAAGATGAAAAACAAAGCTTGAAGATGAAATGATTCCCGAACATGTGAGATTTCTAGAACTTGAGATATACTACTTTGTTCAAAGGCGTATTTTATCATTTTAAGGAGCAGAATTTTGACACCAAATTTCACTTTTCTGAATAATTTTTTGTGCTTCCAATGTATATTCAACCCTCTACTAAAAAACTGTATGGTTTTTATAACAATTACGAGTGATTTATCATCCCAAATCATTGTTTCAAAAGTGCTTTTCTGCGGGACGTGTCGGGTCACGGTGAAATACGTCGCCAGCGTGGACAAGAAAATAGAGCAGCTAGCGGTGACCCGGCGACTGACTGAGTACGCTCGTGCATCGTCCTTAAAGATAGCCTCTGTCGCACCGAGTTGCGTTCACTTGTCGCTATCATTTTATCAAACGGTGGAACAAGAGTTGTAGCAGATACTACACTGTCTTCCACTGCAGTTTTCAAAGTATAGTTCACGTATGCTTTCAGTTTTATAGCGGGGTAAAAATATGCTTGTATTTTCTTATAAATGTTGAAATTTAAAAGGAAATAATTTACCCGTAGTAATTAAATATATAATTTACCATTTTTTTATATTTTCTTTACATTTTGTGTGTGCAAATATCGTATGTTTGGGTTTATTAATTGTACATATTTAGTGTATTTTACTTCAACGATACGGTATATTTATATGCACATTCTAAATTTGCATGGTGGTTAGTGGCTCTGTTGCGAACTTGCGATCACGATTCGGTAGAAATGGATTGATGGAAATCAGCGATCGCGGAGGCAATAATTAGATTTCTTTGTGGTGTATAGGCCTGCTGTACAAGTTGTACGGCTTCGAAAAGTGACTTGAAATCGCTAAAAATGAAAAAAAAATTGTCATATGGACGGGTTGGTATGTCGAGTATTCGATTTACATCGTATTTGTACTTATTTATTGATGAAATACGATAAAATTGTAGTCAAACTTCGCTTATTTTTTCTAAACAAACAAATAATGAAATATTTACCAAATAATGAAATATTCACGCGGGGACCAAAATGTGAGTCGGTCGGGTAACGGGAAACTAACAATTCACTTTCATTAGCCTAAGGTAGGGGGACAAATCAAATATGGGCGTTATTCTGTGTAATAAAAGGTCTGTGACCTCTTTTTAATTTTAATTTTTTTTGCACCTCATGTAATTCCAGCTAAGGTTCCCCGTTATTTTTGTAAACAAATGACGCACTTTGTCCCTGAGCAAAGTCATTTTAGGTGGGCTGTTGGGGAGGGGGCAGAGAAGTTTAATAAGTTTAATAGAGCAGAGGCGTTTAAAGGGGCACTAAGAGATATGTTGGAGACTGCGCCCTCAATTATGATAAAAACTGGGATTAGTATATTTTTATAATTGTATTACATGTATGAACTTACACCTATAAGGATTAAGAAAAATCAGCCCTCTTTGTACGAGAAAACGTCGATTCAAAAATGCTCGTACAGCCGGGACGAGCATTTTATGTCCGACAGTTTTCCCCTGCAGTACGCATGATACATAACGCGAACCATATTTGCATAGAGGGCGTTTTTCAATAAATAGCGATGATATTGTTTTAATCAAGTTTTGCTGTGTTTTTGTTAGTAGAAACAACAATAATGGCAATTTTTAATGTTCATCTTGAATTCTGAAGTAAATTTTTAAACATTTAAAATGTTCAACACCACTTAATGTCCCTTCAATTTCCAATGCTCATTATGCAACATTAGTTATGGGTAGCATTATAAATGCGATGCACAAAAATAGATTACAAGCACAATTTGAGAAAACGTTCAGTTTCTGCCATGTACATCATGTACACATAATAAAATTCCTGGAAATGGAACAATGAAGTCAAGGTTGCAAGGGTTGCGTGTGCATAATCAGTGTACATTTCACTTCTGTGTCTTCTATTCATTTAAAATAAATTTAATCTCGAACATGATATAAATATTGGGCTAAAAAATGTTTTGTTTCCCATCATAGGTACAAAAAACTGAATTCAAATTGCGCTTATAAAATGCACTTTTCTATTTTATTAGGATTGACATTAACTGAGAAGTAAGCCAAATAATTTTAAAAGAAAGATAAACCTACAAAATGAATTTTAAAAAAAAAATCACATTCATGACATTTTTAAAATAATTTTGGTTCCATTTAAATCAAAAATATACTTTTCTGAAAATGTTCAAGTGCCCGACTGACTAATCCGTCCCATTTGGAAGGTCACTCTGCCCAAAGAACATTTCTAAAATATTTATCATACAAGGCGACATGAAAATACCCTGTTCTACGGGAAAAGGGACCTCTCACGTTGGATCGGCCATTCGATGTTTATTATTTTTGCTTTTGTTTTCAAAAAAAAAATTACGATTTTGTAAAAAAATGGGGTCGGTTGGGCGTGTGTGTAGAACAGGTTTTTTATAAATATTTATCAGATAACATATCATACTTTTTTCTTTTCAGGGAAGAAGCTGAAGCATTAGCAAAACGTTTGAAAGTACGATTTTATAGAACGTCAGTAAAGGAAAACCTCAACGTAGACGATGTATTTAAATATTTAACGGACAAATACATACAGAAATTACAAGCTACAGATACGGAGGAAAATGCTACTACAAATGCTAAAATTGGTGAGTACTTGTAGACTCTTATTTTTTTGGCTAAAAAAATGGCTAAAAAAATAAATTGTTGGTTGCCTCCTGTATACATCACTTTCATGAGAATGAGTTTAATTCGCAATTTACAACAACAACAACAAAAATTAGAATTCCTGATACTAGGAAAAAAGAAACCCAGGACCCTTTGATTTTGAAAATTAGGCCCCAAAAAAGTTTATCTCAGAAATATTTTGCAAAAAAGCTTTTATTCAATTATTATTTGTTAGAGAATTGGCTATAGGTATGCACATTTTTAGGTCGTCCGTAGGAAGAGACCTTATGGCAGCATCCTTCGTGTGTAGTCTGTGTGTGTAGTCTGTGTGTGTAGTCTGTGTGTGTGTCAACAATTTGGTATACACTTTTTGGTATACACTTTTTGTTACAATTTGGTATACACTTTTTGTTTTGTCCATTTCTTTTCCATACAATGTCCAATTGCAATCAAACTTCGGTCATAGATGCAACATGGGAACCTTCATATGTTAATGAGGTCAAAGGTCACATACCAAGGTCAAAGGTCATCCGAGGTCAAGATGTATATGTAAAAGTGGCTGCATATGTAAAATTGATTACATTTGTTCATTTCTTTTCCATACAATGACCAATTGTAACCAAACTTTGGTCATAGATACAACATGGAAACCTTCATATGTTAATGAGGTCAAAGGTCACATACCAAGGTCAAAGGTCATCTGAGGTCAAGATGTAAATGTAGAAATGGCTGCATATGTAAAATTGATTACATTTTTCCATTTCTTTTCCATACAATGTCCAATTGCAATCAAACTTCGGTCATAGATGCAACATGGGAACCTTCATATGTTAATGAGGTCAAAGGTCACATACCAAGGTCAAAGGTCATCCGAGGTCAAGCTGCATATGTAGAATTGATTACATTTGTCCATTTCTTTTCCATACAATGACCAATTGTAACCTAACTTTGGTCATAGATACAACATGGAAACCTTCATATGTTAATGAGGTCAAAGGTCACATACCAAGGTCAAAGGTCATCTGAGGTCAAGATGTAAATGTAGAAATGGCTGCATATGTAAAATTGATTACATTTTTCCATTTCTTTTCCATACAATGACCAATTGCAACCAAACTTCAGTCATAGATACAACATGGACACCCGCATATGTTAATGAGGTCAAAGGTCGCATAGAAAGGTCAAAGGTCATCTGAGGTCAAGATGTAAAAATTAGTACACTTTTTTTTTGTCTCTTGTTCATTTTTTTTTTGTCTCTTGTTCATTTTTCCATACAATGACCAATTGCAACCAAACTTGGGTCACGGATGCAACATGGAAACATTCATATGTTAATTAGGTCAAAGGTCACATACCAAGGTCAAAGGTCATATGAGGTCAAGATGTAAAATTAGCTGCATATGTAAAATTAATTACATTTAAACAGGTGAAGTACAATTGCAACCAAACTCCAGGATGTTTATTTTATTTTTTATATCCTGGATCCGCTAGTGGTCTAACCTCTTTCTTTCTAGATGCCTGTGGTTTGAGATCCACCTTGTTTTTAATCTACCCTATAAACGGACGACCTATTTGGGACCGCTGTCCCTATTTTTGTTTGGGTTTTTTAATCGGCCATGGTTAATTTGACCGATTTCCAAATTATGCATGTTGGTTCAAGCTTACAGAGAACCACAGGACAAAAATAAATAAAAAATTGCATGCCCCCTGCGAAACAACAGCTACACAACACACTAAAGCCATTTTCTACCAATGCGCGCGGGTTTCTGAGACAACCTTTTTTGGGGCCATAGCAGTGAACTGGGGAAAATAACCAAACCACTTTTATAAAAGGCCTTAATATTGTAATGAAATCATTAAAACAAAATAATTCTGATGATTGATTGGGCAGTCATGCAATATTACACTGAATTTTACCAGGTGCTTTTCCGAGTGTGATTATTTATTTATATGCACTGCTGATAATTCATTTGTGAAATGAATTAGCACTGATCAAGAATGTTTTGCCGCCGTGTTGTTGATGTTGTTATTGCTTGAGGCCAAAAAAGATAAAAACAGAAAAGGTTTTGTTGCAGTTTAGTAGCATTTAGGCTGCATTAGATTAGTCCACAACAAAAAAGATTTGTTTGTCCATAGAGGGTCCTCAAAAGGTAGGGTCGTTAGGTTGAATTTTTGTTTTGTTTTGGCTAGTGGTTGTTCTGGCCCAGTCCTAGCCAGCGCGCTGAATTCTGAACCGTGTCAGATCTTCTGGATGACCCATACTTGACCCAAAATAACTCGCCTAATACTACATGGTATGGGGTCACATGAGGGGTCATGTTGGGGTCAATTAAGGTCATATACGTGTCTTTGAAGACAAAAATGATAGGGGTTTTTTTGTTGGAAAAAAGAAAGAAAAAGAAGTCGGGACTATATAGTACACGTTGGTCAGACGTGGACAAACAAGCAAACAAACAAACACAATTTTGGGGGCCCTTAGTGATACACTTTTTCTCTCCTTGATGTGTATTCAAACTAGTTCACTGTTAAATCCGGCATTTTTTAAAATTTTGTTTTCAAATATTACCAAAAAAATTGTGAATTTCAAAGTACATTGTAATGTGTGCAAGAAGCTTAGACTCCGCTTAGACTATTATTTTCATTTTTTCCCAAATATTAATAATTTTTCATATTTTTTCTCTTCTTTTCTATTCTATTTAACTCCCAGGAATCTTTAACACAACAGGGCCCCCATCAAACACCCATCCAACCGGTAACAATAATGACAACGGAAACGACACGATACAGCTACGACCGACCAAACAGAGGACTAAAGGAAAGAAACAATCCTTTAAAATGTGTCTAATATTGTGATGTAGAGTTATTATTATATAGAATTGTAGCAAAACCAAAAATTGATATTTTCATAATAAAACTAATTATGGCGCAAAACCAACTCTGTGACAGTGTGCTACAAATGTAGCTACTCTAAAGCAACAAAAGTTCGCTAGCATTTTAATTTAGCTAATTTTGCTAGGAAATCCATTCGCTAAATTAAAATGCCGCTAATTAAGATTTGAAACATCGTTAACAAAGCAAGATAATTCAAATTAGTGAAATTAAAATGCAACTAAATGGAGGTGTTTTGCAAATTTGCTTTATTTTCATAAAAAGCCTGTTCCAAAACTTTGGGTCAAAAATGAGAGAGCCAATATCTTTTAAAATTATATCTAGGGCGCATCTCCTCTTCATATTTAAGGGGTGTGCTACTGTTAACCAAAAAAATAAATTTGTGAAATTAAATCATCGTACAAATGTTGGCTTTCGATAATTAACAAAATAAAGTACCTGCACATTTTAAGTGTTTTACAATATTTTGCATAGAAGACATTTTGCCTGCACGGTTACATGCTCTGAAGATCCAACCCGGTCTACCGTCTTTGGTCTAAGGGTATTTAGCCAGCCTACCATGCAGGCATTTTCATTTCACATTTTGCACGGCCAGTTTCGAAAAAGTTACTCACCCAATTTTCAGGCTTATGTGGCCTATAATACTTACTTATAAATTTGCACTTCTTGTCGAATTGGCACACCCAACTTTTGAACTGACACACCCATATGTTGAAAATCTGCCTTAACCCTTGAGCCCATCAAATGATTCTGTACAAATGCACAAGACCTAGTTGGTGATCTGAAGCAGCCTTACACTACAGGAAAGCAAGTGGACATTATGATGCACTCAATTATACAAACCTTCCCAATTTATTCAGTTGTGTGTCATTAAATTTGTGTGATTTTGTGTTTCTGTATTCCCACGTGTTCATTTATTAAAGAAACCTATTCACACATCTGTGTATTTGAACAACTGATAGCATTTTGTGCATTTGTGCAACTGAAAGCATTTTGTGCATCTGATAATATTTTTTGCATTTGTGCAACTGATAGTATTTTGTGCATTTATGCAACTGATAGCATTTTGTGCGTTTGTGCAACTGATAATATTTTGTGCATTTGTGCAACTGATAGTATTTTGTGCAAATGGTTATAAATGTTACATGAAGATGAATGTTGCACAAAAATAAAAACTCAAAAATGAAACAAATGGCAGACGATATGAATGTTTGTTTGCCCATAATAATATGTGTAAATAATAACAAACAAAATGACTAATAAGTATAAGTGACATTGAAATTTGTAAAGTTTTTTTTATATGAAAGCCAAGAGTGGTTTAATAATAGTAGATTTTCATACTATTAGTGCTTAATTATAAGGTGCACTATACAGTTGCCTGAAAAATTATGTTTTGTACCAACAATTTTGTGTATATGTATCCACTTTGAAATTCCTTTTGAAATCAGATTCATGTGACCAAATTGTTTTGTATTCCAATATACTTTGTATATATCCATGCTATAATATGTATGTCTATATGTGACCCATCACATCGAAATACACCAGATGTCAGCAAACCTTACTTGCAGAAAAGAACAAAAGATGAGAAGAAATAATTAAAGGGAAATAAAAGGAATTCATCACCTTTTAAGCATCACAAATTTCAATAAGATAGGTGTCATTTTAAAGCTAAATAGGTTTGTAACAATTTTCCTTTTTTTGTGTGGAGAGAGAATTGGTTTGTTATGATGTAATGGGTCACATTAGCTACATATAGTTCAATTTCCTTTATTATTAGCTCTCAAACTTCTCTGTTTTCGGGTATTCATATTCAGTACCATCCTTATATGGGCACAGCCAAGCCCCACAAGCTGCATGCTTTAAAAGGGCCTGAAAAGGCTTTGAAGGGGAAAGGCCAGAGCTGCCAACACCCTTGGATCATGGAGGAGACTCCCTGAAAATAAACAGATCTAACTCTAGCGTGATGCGGCTATTACCGTTTTGCTAGAGTAAACCAATCCAGATCCAGATGGGCACACAAATTGAACAACATCCCTGATTGGGGAAACATCTTATACATTACATGTAATGTTTAAAATCTTTGTGATTGGCATAGAGAATTTCCCTGATCGAATGATGCAAAGGTTGGCAGCTCTGGACAAGAGGTCCTAACGTGTCTTCACTAGGTATAGATAATAGGCCCTTTCCTTGTGGGAACTAAAGTTGTTCATATGTAAAGCAAGAACTGAACCAATAAAGTCCCCACAATAGTTAGTTCAAAAACCTCAATTGAAGCAATTTGAATTTTAGGGCCTCTGTATGGCTGACATTTTGTCTCCTGATGGGAGCGATTATTTTTTTCTTACATGAGTTTAGCCAATTAGTTTAAAATTTTTAAAAAATCAGTTTATTCAGTAAATTTTGCTTTATTTCGTATTAAAATGAAATAAATAAATTTGGCTAAACTCATGTACGAAAAAAATAATCCCCTCCTGGGAGTTCCCAACACTTTTGCCAGGTACTTGGAGGCTAATTTTTTTCTGAAGGTCCATAGAAGTCAAATCAATCGTCAAACCTTAGCCAGAGAATGGTTACTGAATTGAGGTTTTTGACCTAACTACAAGGCTTGTGTATGCACCATGACGTACCAATGTTTTCTTTGTGTATAATGTATAAGTTAACCATTCATTATTATATGTACTGTGGATGGAAATCATGCCAAATTATTAGTTATTCCAGAAATAGTACTATATAGCAACTACATAGGTCAGTGATGATGCAGTGAAAAGTCAGATGTATTTATATTTTTTTGCTCAAAAACACCTTGATTGTTTTATGTGTGTAAATCGAAGCTCAGCTGCCTATGTTTCTGATAGTACTCCTGCATGTGTAAATTAATGACAGGTAGCAAGTTAAAAGCTTTAAAAAATTCAGTGCAAAATCACTAGTGACAATTTGCAGGTTTGGTCTGAATCAGTGCTTGAGTGCAGGATGTTCATGGTAGGGGGTGGGGGAAGGCTCTTTATTCTCCTCCCCTGAATAACTTCTGTTCCTAAAACATTTTGCTTGTAGCAGTTCGCTTGTAGCAGGCAATATTTTTTGCAATACATACACGCATACTCCGACTGATCAAGTATTATCGTCCAAAGTTCGGTTATGTATTTTTTTAATGCTTGTCGTCAGCCTGCTTCGATAATTGCCTAACTCACTTTTCAGCGAAATTGAGTTTTTTGCATAAATCATGACTTCATTACATTATGCACATGCTGTTATAATACTTTAGAAGTCATTGACCAATTAAAGTGTTGATAAATGCACAATTGCAATTCTGCCTAAGTCAGCATTGTGAGTTAGGCAGATTGTACTAATGATGAAAATTGTTTAAAATGGGTCATATTAACTCGTATTAGGCATATAAGAAGCCACATTTCACTTAAAGGTATATCCCCAACCTAATTCTATCCAACAGTTACTGCTCCTGTTGGAATTCACCTGCACTATTCATGTTGCTATTCAACATATCGTCAGCCTGCTTCGATAATTGCCTAACTCACTTTTCATACTTTTGTTGTTTTCTAAGAACTAAAAAAATGAGTTAGGCAATTATCGAAGCAGGCTGAGAATGTTCAACCTATTTTTGGTCAATGTAACCCTATTTCATGCACCACTTCAAGTTTAATTATCTGGTGTGGTTTGTCCCCATGCATGCTCGTTCGCAACCAACCCTATTTGAGTAAATTGCAGACTCTGCCATTTTCACCCATTTGATTTTGGTACAGGACATACTATATTATAAATCATTATTACTCTTGCATCGTTCATTACCCAAAGTATATTTCAATTAATTAATGCTGGCTCAATATTATGTTTCATAAAATATATCTCCCGTGTTTTTGTTGTTGTTTTCCTATAGTCTCATGGTTAATTATTATATATATATATATATATTGATTGACAACGTCAGTTGCTCATGTATACATGCCTGTCGCCAAACCGAGGAGCCTTATTAATAATTAAGCAGGAAAACCTTGAAATTGACTCGATGCATACACGGTTATGTGTTTTTCTTATGGTATTGTGCAGTAGCAATTAGTGGTTACCACATTGGTCATTGATTTAGACAGACTATTCATTACAGTATATAGTGCTATAGTTTGATCAGTTCCAAATTGGTGAAGCCTCATTACAGCAGCGAATGGATCGAAGGATGCGGGCAGACACAAAGGCAACCATTGACTGTGCATCATATGTGTGTTGCGTGTGTGCAGTTTAAACCGTGTGCGTGTTCCATAATCGCGCATGTACACTTGGATTATTTTTGCTCGCAGAGAGATAAAAACCCAAATATTTCTCGCCAATTTGGAACTGATGGAAGTATAGGAAGTTAATTGTATTGCAGCATGAAGCCACACGATGATTTCTGAGAAAAACATGAAAGCTATATGGTATGAAATTGAATAATGGCCCGTTACTGTGTGTGTGTGTGTGTAATTTTAGTATACATGTATCATATTTTTCTGTCATGATGCACCTATGCTCTCATTAGTCAAAGAATATTTTCATCTGAAAAAACCCACACATTTTTGCCGTAGTTTAATTTTTCACTGTACAATGTCAATGCTATCTAAAATTGCGCACAAATTGTATTGTAAAACACATTCTTTTCAAGGCTTCAATTTTTCATGCACATTTTTTTAACAAAAAACAACAAAACAAAATAAGCATGAAATGTTTGCTATTTTCCCCTTTTGCAGGCATAAACATTTTGGTTGAGTGTCAGGGATTTTTGTTTGTTTTGATGACTCATCATCCTAAATTCTAGAAATTTCTGAACGATACGTGGATGCATGTGTTTGATATGTCATATACAGTCATCACAATAAGTAACTGACCAGGTAATAAACATGCTGATAACTCCTAAAGTATAACTCCTACATAAACATATTTATGTATAAAGTTGTTAAGATATTTCTCTTCTTGAATTTGAGATATTATACGCTAAGAATGGTTGATTAATGAAGAAGTTACGATCCCAAACGTTAGGGCAAGTCTGATTTTCATTTTAACATTTTCTTTTCAACACGGGGAGAGTATGACAGGTAAAGCATGTGTGCCGTATTGATCAACCGTAACAATGCTACCGGGCGACTATCCAACAACCAGGCCATCAACTGGTGAATTGGCACTACCACTACCAGTAATCAATAATTTGCCTGTCTGAGTCCCCGTGTGGAAAATGAAAATGTGAAAATGAAAATCAGACTTAACAGTTCATGTGGGATTGTAACTTCCTTAATAATCAGCCATTCTTAGCATGTAATATCTCAAATTCAAGAAGAGAAATTTCACTACATGTTTATTATTTAATATGTTTACGTAGGAGTTATACTTTTAGGGTTATCAGCACATTTATTACCTGGTCAGTTACTTATTGTGATGACTGTAATTGCTCTACATTGATTTTATTTTATCTATTTATCTGTATTCCAAAAGAATGTATTCTGATAACAGTGTTATTACAAATAAATCTAGTGGGTATCGGGGGCTTGGGGTTTCATAATAATTTGTCCGTCCATAATTATAAAATTGTAATATTCATAGGCTCTGAAGTAAAGTGAAAAACTGAATATTTTGTAACTGTCAAATGGATGGGTATTATACTACAATAAAACGGCGCTATTTTTTGCTCGCGCCTTGTTCTTCTACTCAAATCTGTTGGATTCATGTGCATATCCGTGTCCACTTGTTATCCGTTATACTCCGTGTCGCTACTTTAAGCTGCAGAAGGTGACATGAAACATCTATAGTTGATCAGTTCCAAATTGGCGAAACCTTCTTATACAGCAGCGAATGAATACAGAAGGACGCGAGCGCACATGATAACAACAGCAAGCGTTCGACCAAAAAAAAAAAAAAGTGAGCGTGCTGCCATAATCGCGCGAGCACGCTTGGATAACTCATGCGCGCGGAGAGATACAAAACGAATATTTCTCGCCAATTTGAACCAAACTATAGTTAAGAACAGAAAGTCCATGTGGTCATTTTGGCAATTTTTCCCCGATATTTGGGATAGAATTGATCTGGGAAAAATTTGGGTAGAGAACAATTTTTTGAGTGTCGGTCTGATTATGGCAAACAAACCTTTTTTTACAATAAAGATTACGCACTAATTGTTCATCTTGTGTGTTAATTGATGATGTGTATTATGTGACATATATGTAGATTAATTATGTATTATTTTTTATATTTTGTTATATTAAAATCTGTAATCTTCTTTTTTCCTTGTAATTTTTAAATATTATACTAATTTTATTTTGATAAAAATCTAATGTATAATTGTCAGTTGTAACTTGCATCCAGGGAACTCTGAACTAGCGAGTAAACCCTTAAATGATTCTGTACAATGCACAAGACCTATATGCGGTGATCCGAAGCAGCATTATACAGGAAAGAAAGTGGACGAGATGACGCGCTTAATTATTCAGACCATCCCAATTTATAAAGTTATGTCCAGGGTCCATACATCCGCATGCTGGGCCAATATGTCCAGGGTCCCTACATGCTGGGCCAATGTCCAGCAGGGTCCCTACGTGCTGAACCATTAGTAGGTCTGCATGGAGCAGGTTACAATTCGTCACTGTTCTGACATACCGGCACATGTGCCATTTTGGGCAAAATGAGTTAAGTTGCATTTTATGATCTACAAGTGAAACTCTTTATTCTCCAAAAAAATTGAGACAAAAAGGTAATTAATTAATGAGATACCGCACTAATTAGTGTCATATGCCAGGGTTTTAACATAATACCGGCATGAAAACCTCATTTTGTATTCTGACATACCGGCACATCACAATATTCTGCCATAGACCACCGTGTAACTACACACCGGCATATCACTGGCATATCACTGTCTGACATACCGGCACATGACTTTATGACATAATTACTCCTAATTATTGCAATTTGTTGTTGAAACATGTGCTCATAACAAACATAAGTATATTAGTAGGCATAGCACAATGCACACACACAAAGTCTGCCACTGGGAGCATTACACCAGTGAACAACAACATATGAAAAGCTGTGTTGCATAAAGCCCTACATCCACTTCTACCTGTTACTCATTTTGCATTATTGAATGGATGGTGTGGAATGTGGTTTTGTATTGTTGCCTCAATTGGCGTGCATGGATGCACCAATCCAAGTTATGAAGACAGCCATACAATATTTGGATTAATTAATCATGCAAAATGAGTAACATGTAGGAGTGGTCTGTAATCCCTTATGCAAAACAATCTTTTCATATAATGTATGCAGCTCCACTTTGAAAAACATCCCTATATAAAATTAATTATCCTCAGGAGAGGCACTCATTGTAGGGCAGTGAGCTTGCCATATATGGTAGTCATGACCTTGGACTATATAACCTTGATCCAGGTATAAATACTTATCATCAGGTTTTTTAGTTATGACTGTTTTTACCAATTTTTGAAATTGGCTCTGAACTTGAATATATTGGGCCGATTTAAATAAACCTAACCTGAGATATTGTACTAAACACTTCAATCAATTTAGTGATATGCTCAGTTTTTGCATCCTTTGAGTGCCTCCTGTGAGGAAAAGACTGAGAATTTGAATATGGGTATTTAAGAAATGGAAAAGCTTGTTTAATTTCTAAATCCATCAATATTTGTCAATCAAATTGGGTATACATGTTATATATCTATTACCAATCACTCTTATGATGGGAAAAAAATTGTCGGACATTGCTCATTTGCATATCAATGAATTGAATAGATAATTAGCTAATTTGCATATTTAATGAGCTTATGAAACTAAATTATAGTTTAAAAGATTGAGTATCGTACAATTAGCCATAATGCCAAGTTTGATTGCAATACAACATTCACATCTGGATTTATAACATTTACGCATATTAATTAGCTGGACTTAGTCACTTTTTTGATTGCAGTCAGTAAAACTGGTCAAAATGACCAATTTCACTAGGTTATTTTAGCTTAATGCAATATAATTTTACCATATTTTTTAATTTAACATGGTATATAGATATTCAATTGTTAAAGAAATATGTGTAAATGGTGTTTTGAATGTTACATTATTAACAAATTGAGCTCTCTAAATCCTGATAAATTATATTTGTGGGCATTGTTACTGTTTTTGGCAGGTTTTCGGCCATTTTCCGAGTATCTCAAAACACTGTACCACAAGAATGCATTGACCGATTGTCATAATTTTTTTTGGAAAATAAATCTTTCATTGCAATCTTTCATTTGAATCCAATTTTGTACATGTCTCAATCATTTGAATGTTATGTGTGCTATGCCTAATATTAGTGTTCTTTGACAATGATAGTGACATTTGATGTAAATGCTCTCTAACAAGTCTTTAAAAATTGGAAAATTTTCAAACACGATTTTCTCAAAACGCTGTTTTTCGTGATGTGCCGGTATGTCAGAACAGCGACGAATTATTTGAATCGAATATACCTTATTCTAGGTGTAACGATCATATGGTATGTAAAAATTCTAAAATACCACAAAACAGAGGCAAATATTACTCATTAAAATATTTTAAAAAACGAAGTCATTTTGTGACATGCAGTGCATATTTATCTTAGCTTGCATTCTATAGCGAGCTTTTACTTTCAAGAACTAGCTTTAAATTGAAAGTATTCTATACTATAGCTGTACTCATAATTCTTGGGACAATGGACATAATTCGAATTACTAGCATAAATTTGCAAAACAGGTGATTTTCTAATTGTTGCAAACATTCATAGCAATCATGCACTGAAATTTAACCAAGGAAAAGGAGTCAAACTTGTTTGGAATTAGTTTCGAGGATTATGATGATGTTTGTGTGCTAATTGGTCATAACACATGTTTTCGCGGACTTATCACTAAATCTTGGTAAATATTTACTGGTGCAACTATGTCCTGTTAGGTGATCCATTGCACTACAGAATAAGCTTAAAGCTTGAAGTAGTATAATGACTATTTAGTTTTATGATGTTTACAGGTTACCAAACGGGACATTGACACT
Organism: Ophiura sarsii; assembly: GCA_035610835.1. Classification (NCBI taxonomy): domain Eukaryota; kingdom Metazoa; phylum Echinodermata; class Ophiuroidea; order Amphilepidida; family Ophiuridae; genus Ophiura; species Ophiura sarsii. Next base: position 71,897,138 of record CM069443.1, on the reverse strand, counting down.
AAAACCAAGCTTCTTGATATTATCACTTTCCTAGCGGCGGACAACAGTTCTAACATTTTACAGCTATGTTTCAAAAATATCGTAACTATTGAAATTCATTACCATATTTAGAATCACCTTGAGAAATGCATTGAAATAAGTACAAACACGCCTTGTATTTGTTCACTAATAAGTCCGTTTTGTATATGGTAAAACCGATAGCCGCGTGGAAAATGTTATCTCCAGCGAGAAGGGACAATCTCCATGTTTTGTTCTGACATTTGTTATGTGCTTTGCCTTTGCTTTAATGTGATGGCATATGTGTATGTGTGTGATGCAGAAGAGATATTTCAGGGTAGAATTTGTTTGTATGTTCAAATAAGATTCTCACCAATTAGATTGGGTATGTTCGGCAATTTAATGGACCTACAGCACATATCCTCCTGGCTACAGTCAGAAACATGCGGACGCACTCGATCAGCTCACTGCGCATGCTTCAAAACTAATAAAATTCCGCAAACAAATCAGAGCAGTTAAGCGGTTAACCATTTTGATAATAAGGTTGACCTCTGCATACTTTTATGCGAGGTCAACCTATCTCTCAAAATGTGGGTCCATTGAGGAGAGTCATCACCCACGGGAGGGAGTGAGTATTCCAAGTTTGATCGGGGTAGTTTATTATTGTGTACTACCAGAAAATTGCAAGTGGTACATATGCTAGATTTCCCAGAAAAAGATATCCTTTCAAGTGATATGCAAATTATGCCTACCGGTAGTATACAGGACTATTAATTTTGTTTCCACATATTCCCCTGTACTAGCTATTAGCTTCCATGTATTATTGAACCGTCCACCCACACGGACAATTAACAGTAATTATGTAATAATGCATTTATTATTATTATTATTATTATTATTATTATATCATCATGTATTCCAAATAATGTTTTGCTGTGTTATTATTTTATTGGACTATATATTTACGATGTAACCTAAGGTTGGACTCAGAGACACAATGAACAGGGTGGTTTTTGTCTATTGTTTGTTTGTTTGTTGATCTTGTGGCTATAAAAATGTAAGTTATCAACGATTGATGTATGATGATTTCATATTCGAGGGTTTAGTGCAACAAAGGGCTATCTGCATTTCGGTCATTTTGAGAAAAAATGAATTAAAGATTTGTACCCACCATTTTTCACCTATTGGTTCTGACAAGTTAAAAGAAATGCTATTCAAACCTTTTTGATTAGGTGAATTTACTATTTTCTTATAATTAGGTTCCTGATCTTATGCGGATCATTTTGATACCAACATCTCATTTTGGCCAAAAATGCAGATAGCCCTTTGTTGCACTAAACCCTCAAATATGGATGTCCTGTGAAAAGCTACCCTTTAATTTAATTTACCTAAAGTACTGTTTTTTTACCCAAGTACTGTATTATGTGTATACATTTTCACGAGTTTTGTATTCACCCTTAGCATGATTCCGCCATTAGCGCCGTGTCAAGCCTTGAACTGGTACCAGAGTGAAAGGGACTGTTACATTATTTAATGTGCGCACATGTCCTTCTGTATTCATTAGCCACTGTAAGGAGGCTTTGCCAATTTGGAACTGATCAAACTATAGAGTGTGATCATTGGAATAGGTCTCTGATGCGGGTCACTGCACTGCACAGATGAAGTAGGGTAAAAGCCAATATTTTGGCGTAAAGATATTTTTGCGCATTTTGATATCATAGACATTTCGAGAATTGATTTTTTTCGCGGGCGACCTTCTGGATGCACTGCAAGAATGTTGAAAACAATATTTTCGCATGTTAAACATTTTCGTGGAAAAATATTTTGCGCAAAAAGCGCGAAAATAAAACCACCGCGAACATTTCGGCTTTTACAGTATATCAAACGAGGCTTAAATTGTTCTCGATGTGTTTTCAATTGCATTGGGTACAGTGTAAGAATGGGTTAGCGATTAATGATGAAAATCGTAAGCTATTTTAGCTTCTACACTGAAACACTAGACTATACTCTATTTGTCTTCCTCTGGACAGTGACGTGACTTTACAGGCGCAGCATTCACGCACACATATGTATCTGCGGATAATCTGCCATCTTTCTACGCTTCAGTTTACGCCAGCGCCTCAAGTGTGCGCGCACACGTTTATGTGCTGCAATCGGTAGCATACGCAGTTACGTCACCGTCTCGTGATTGATAATAGACTATAGTTGCAATACTAAAACGTGCATATTTATAACTTCACTCTTGTACACACACACAATGATGGAAAGTTGTAAAGCGCCTATTATATTCAGTTAGATAGCTGACGGAACCTTCAATGAATCCAATGATATTGACTACCAAACATTACTTTATACCTAAAAACATTTCTTTCTCTCTTTTCTGTATCACCTGCCTGTTAAATAATGTATGTGATCTCGTTTGATCTTTAAATTCTTTTGAAGACATAAAAAAAGTGTCGGGTGAAAAATCTGACAATACTCTGGTTCCACCTTCTAATTGCAATATGTCTCTTATGTACTCCGGTGATAGCATACATGTATACAGTATTGCGTAATAAGTTGACTGCACACGTCTTATGCTTGGATAAACTTGATTACCCACTTGACCCGTCAACTGTTGTCCAAATGAGATTACTCTCAATTGGGCGTTTCAAGTATATTGTAGGGCAGTTATTGTCAGCACCTATAAAGAGCCACAGATAAACTGGAGAAGAGATAAATCTAAACACTTACCACACGGCATGCGTCTGCAGACGACATTCCAAAATGTAACAAAATGTTTCAAAAATTTCAAAATTATTGAATTTAATTACCATATTTGGAATCGCCATGAGAAATGCATTGAAATAAGTATATACAAACATAAAGATGCCTAGTAATTCGTGAGATAAACTTTAAAAGTTGGGAAAGGTTTCTGTAAAATATGTTTTGAATCTGGTAAACTAATAGCCGTGTGGAAAGTGTTTAGGAAACAAATGAGACTGAATGGTTGCATATTATGTTAGGTGAATAAATTTGGCAAAAATAACATGATAGTTTTTTAAATACCAGTATAATGTACATGTGTATAGAGAGAGAGAGAATTTGAATAAAATAACCTTGACGATTATGACGTGTATGTATCAAGTTGTTTTTATATGAGTTGGACTTTATGAAATAATATCAGACGAATTTTAAAACACCAGAACCCTTTTTTTTTCAAACCCATAGATAAATCGCCATTTTACACAAAAATTGTCCATCTTTATGTATCATGAAAAAATAATTATAATACATTACACTCTAAAAGATGGGTCCTCATTTTATAGTTTTGCAATTTTTATAGGCACATTTAATTACAGCTTTGTCACTTTTTGTAAGGTTCTGTACTGTACTCCTGAGGTATTTCCTATAACAAATAGTATTATATAATAACAAAATATCAAGAACCCAATGAGAAACTGTATTCAAAATTATGTTAGTTGATATTTATTGCACTTGCACAAATCTACAATTTTAACAAATTTGACTATAAATTATTAACAAATCTTGGTATTCTAGTAAAGTTACATTTGAATGATTTTAAATAAATACACATACTATAGATAATTATAAACAATACAAAATATTTGTCATGTCACATTCTCGTCATAAGTAAGTCCCCCCCCCCCCCCAAAAAAAATGTGATCGCATTTATTTGCATCACTCCACACACAAATGTACCTTTTGAAAAAGTGAAACGTTTATCAAAAGAAAAAATGCTTGGCTACCCATTGCAAGTTTTCCTTTTTCAATAGACATGTTAACTTCTTCCAAAACATTCACAACATCCCAAAATTATGTTTACAGAAAAAGTGGCACTTTTTCAATTTCTCAAAACATCTAATTATGTGTAGAGTTATGCAAAGAAACGTGATCAAATTTTAGGGGAGACTTATTTCCCCCCCCCCCTTACTATAGTCAGCGTCATGATGCTATGGACATAATTCCATCAATGGGTGTGTGCATACACCCCTACTAGCGAACATAGTGCGTTAACTTGGAAGTATGTACCGGACGGGTTTTCAAAAAGTGAACAACAACACCCTTGCGTGAAATAACTTGAATTATGTCCACACTCCACAGCATATGACAGTGCCTATACTACATGGCAAATCCGAGAGAATGGGCACTTTGATATCATTGACAATTTGTATCACTTAGTTCTCTGGGCAGACTAGAAAGATTAAATTAATTATCGTTCCTCAGGGTAGGCCAGTGCACATTAATGTTGAAAAATGGTGCCTCTGACCGGATTCGAACCGGCAACCTTTGTATCACTAGAAAAGCACTCTTGTCAATTGAGCTACACAGGTATCGGACAGAAGAGCACACAAATGAATCTAATATAAGTATTAAAGGGGCATTGAGAGATGTATTGATATACTAAATGAGCAAATAACGTAAAGATAATCATCAACATAGCCCAAATCCAAAATGTCATACAATTCCGACATCGCCTTCATGCCAAATAAGCAAATAACGGCACTTCCAGGTTGAGATTTGCCGCGAAAGTCCGCAGGTAAAACGAGAGCATAACTTCCAAATTCAGCACCCAGTTTCGATATGATGATATCGAAACTAAGAAAAATCGTGACATTTTATATAATAAACGGCGAATGTTGGTAGACTATGCCTAAGTTTTACTTTGATGCAAAAAACCTGATTTCCAGGATAATTGAGGGCGCACTCCCATACGTATCTCTCAATGCCCCTTTAAGTTCAAAGTTGTCCTTTAATTTCCTAGTGGAAGTCATCAGGACGATGTATTTATAAAATAAACGTTGTCACTATGATAGTTCAAACCATTTTGCACTGTGTAATAAACCTTTATAATGACACATTTTCTGAAAATTAATGACTTGCCAAATACTGGTTGGTTCAACATGTTCATACATTCATGATAATACAGCAAACAAATAATACTAGTACTGTCCTTAACTTTTCTGACCTTGATTTGAATTCACAGCAGCCTAAGCGTTCATCCCATATTACTACAAAATATATAATTGATAAAAGCTATTTTTGTTCACATCCGGGGAGGATGGTGAACTATGAACGCTGCCAGAATGAGCATGTTACAAAAACAAACAGCAATATGTAACGATATACATGTAGGTTGGTTGAGGAATTGAAGCTGGGATTTCTGCTGCGTGGGAGCCCTAGAGCTTGGCCACTACACTACACTGGATTAACTCTTAATTTTTAGTATGGAGTTATTGACCAGCATCACATTTCTTACGCGTTGCTGATCCCCATACTTCGTTCAAAATTAAAATAATGAAGCGATTAGCATTTTAAACAATGGGAATTGTTCATTAGGACATGCTTCTTGTGGGTGCTGTTCAATCGCTAATCGCTTCAGTATTACGTACGCTTGGGCTTTGAGAATTGAATGTGACACGTTGCAAGTTGTACGGTGGTTCCAAGTTTAAAAATAGTTACAGGCGGAAATACTATGCAATCCTGGAAGATCATCGAGGCTGCTGTGATTTGAAATGGTCTATATGGCTTGCCTATTTGGTTCAGAACGAACATACAACCATTTTGTTATGCTTGGCATCATGGTACTCGGCTGCTAGCCCCTGTACAAGTATTGTATGCTTAAACCCTATTTGGGAACTGTACAGTACGTACCTGTCTGGACATAGTACAACCAAACTACATGTAACCATGCAGTACAACGTAGTAGCAGAGAGTTAACTAGTACTGTGCAGTTCTACTTTGGTGGTACTTCATTGGTATATTCCTGTACAGGTACTGGGTAGTCGGTACCCATACAGGTGCTGGGTAGTCGGTACCCATACAGGTACTGGGTAGTCGGTACCCATACATGTACTGGGTAGTCAGTACCCATACAGGTACTGGGTAGTCGGTACCCATACAGGTACTGATCACAGCAGAGTAACCATGATGCAGGTCATAAAAAAGTAGCTGTGTAGATTACACGCTGTTATAAGTATTTGATCCTAGATAATTCATCACATTTTGAGTTGTTCTAATTTCAGCATAAAAATAATTTGTCTCAACTTACTACAAGGCGGTTCTCGAACGGCGCGTCTCGCCTGTTCATCAAAAGTGACTTGAAAGAAATGATGATGAAACATATGATACAATGTAGCACTGTCACAGAGGTATGCATTGTAGTTAATGCAAGGGATGTAATACCTTGAAAAATGTAATCAACAAAAAGAACACACCAACCCCCTTCCCTACACCAAATCACATCAAGATAGGCCTTACAGATCTTATTTGACCCCAGATGACCTCTGATGACCTTGAAAATTTAATCAGCAAAAAGAACACACCAACTCCCTTCACTCCACCAAATCACATCAAGATAGGCCTTACGGATCTTATTTGACCCCAGATGACCTCTGATGACCTCGAAAAATTAATCAACAAAAAAGAACACACCATCCCTCTTCCGTCCACCAAATCCCATCAAGATAGGCCTTACGGATCTTATTTGACCCCAGATGACCTTGAATGACCTCCGATGACCTTGAAAATTTAATCAACAAAAAGAACACACCACCCCCCTTCCCTCCACCAAATCTCATCAAGATAGGCCTTACTGATCTATTTGACCCCATATTTGACCCCCGATGACCCCAAAAAATTAATCAACCAAAAGAACACACCACCCCCCTTCCCTCCACCAAATCCCATCAAGATAGGCCTTACTGATCTATTTGACCCCCGATGACCCCGAAAAATTAATCAACAAAAAGAACACCCCATCCCTCTTCCGTCCACCAAATCCCATCAAGATAGGCCTTACTGATCTATTTGACCCCATATTTGACCCCCGATGACCCCGAAAAATTAATCAACAAAAAGAACACACCACCCCCTTCCCTCCACCAAAGCCCATCAAGATAGGCCTTACTGATCTATTTGACCCCATATTTGACCCCCGATGACCCCGAAAAATTAATCAACAAAAAGAACACACCACCCCCCTTCCCTCCACCAAATCCCATCAAGATAGGCCTTACTGATCTATTTGACCCCCGATGACCCCGAAAAATTAATCAACAAAAAGAACACACCATCCCTCTTCCGTCCACCAAATCCAATCAAGATAGGCCTTACTGATCTATTTGACCCCATATTTGACCCCCGATGACCCCGAAAAATTAATCAACAAAAAGAACACACCACCCCCCTTCCCTCCACCAAATCCCATCAAGATAGGCCTTACTGATCTATTTGACCCCATATTTGACCCCCAATGACCCCGAAAAAATAATCAACAAAAAGAACACACCATCCCTCTTCCGTCCACCAAATCCCATCAAGATAGGCCTTACTGATCTATTTGACCCCATATTTGACCCCTGATGACCCCGAAAAATTAAGAACAAAAAGAACACACCATCCCCCTTCCCTCCACCAAATCCAATCAAGATAGGCCTTATGGATCTTATTTGACCCCCGATGACCTTGAATGACCTCTGATGACCTTGAAAATTTATTCAGCAAAAAGAACACACACTCCCCTTCCCTCCACCAAATCTCATCAATATAGGCCTTACTGATCTATTTGACCCCATATTTGACCCCGATGACCTCTGGTGACCGTGAAAATTTAATCAGCAAAAAGAACACACCACCCCCCTTCCCTCCACCAAATCCCATCAAGATAGGCCTTACTGATCTATTTGACCCCATATTTGACCCCCGATGACCTTGAATGACCTCTGATGACCTTGAAAATTTAATCAGCAAAAAGAACACACCACCCCCTTCCCTCCACCAAATCCCATCAAGATCGGCCTTACGGATCTTATTTGACCCCATATTTGACCCCGATGACCTTGAATGACCTCCAATGACCTTGAAAATATAATCAGCAAAAGAACATTCCACCCCCTTCCCTGACATCAAGTCCTATCAAGATAGGCCTTACGGATCTCTAGATATCGCGTCACAACGCGTCTCAAAAGTTTTAAGCATATTTGACCCCGATGACCTTGTATGACCCCCGATGACCTTGAAAAATCAATCAGCAACAGAACGCACCACCCCTTCCCTCCACCAAGTCCCATCACGATAGGCCTTACGGATCTCTAGATATCGCGTCACAAAGGTATTTCTTAGCACACGGCTGACGGCATACGGCATACGGCATACGGCGGACGCCGGACAGAAATAGTGATAACATAGTCTCTTTCTGATTACATCAGGCGAGACAAAAAAGGGGATGATGATGCCATTTTGGACCATTTAAAATGGTGCTTACTATTCTACTATTGTATTCTACATGAAGACACAGTCATATTCCAAAAGTAAAGTTAAATTGCTTCTGTCGTTTTTATTATAGAAGCCAAAATACGCCCATTGACCTACACAAACTTGTATGGTAAGCCACTTTTGGAGGTAATTCACCACTTTATCACTTTAGCCTCTGAAGGAAACATATCTTAGGCCTTACTTTTTTCAGGTGTAATGATTTTTTTTATTGTGGGTTTTTTATTTTTCGATACAAAAATCCAAATTGTAATGGCGAGAAGTTAATTTGATCGAGTCACCCACAATCAGAGCTGGATGACATCCAGTTTTCTGTTTCTGAAATAAATTGTGTAAAATGGTGTTTTAAAATCAATATGGTCATTAATATTTTTCTTTAAAATACAGGCTTTGTTTCATTAAATATAATTTAAAAAGCTATGTGTAAGGGAAATTGAGAGAAAACTACACAAATATACAAAGTTGAGCCTTGTGATTATGAAAAAACATAAATTCATAATGAGATGACGCTATATAGTTTATGGAGCACACTATTTCATTCAGGCCTGGAAATAACACCGGCACACCAGGGGTCGCATTCTGACGCGTCTGCGCGTCTTGGATCTCTCACTTTCTTGTTTGACGTGTCAGGTTTCAAATTGGAAAGACTTGCGGATTTAAGGGGTCACGAACAAAATTGAAGGGACCCCTTAAATTTGACGATGTATGGAAATAGAAACCTTACAAAATTCTGTAAATTACATATCCATCCTTTGCTCACAATATAAATTCATTAAAACTGTCTGTAAAAAAGTAAAATTTTCAAATACCCAAATTTCAGGACCCCTCAATTTCTTGGGGGACCCCCGTAAATTTGGTTTTTTGAAGTCCTACGGGGTCCTGGGACCTCTCACATTTTTGATCCAGTTCTATCCCTGCCGCACACCTGCACATAGCAGGTAATTGTTGCGTCGGGCGGGTGAAGATGCAAAAGTATACCCGACCCACTGGCGGGTAAACGTTTTCAAACTCAAACTGTAAGTGAGTTACACTGGCTGATGGTGGAATTTCTGTCGGGCATGTATTTTTTGTGAGTTACCTGCCCGACTGGCTGGTTGAAGAAAAAATCTGAAATTCCAGGCCTGATTTCATTTTGTAATTATGCATTTATGGGCCACCAATGCCTCCTAAATGAAAACAAAATTGCTCAATTCGTTCTCTTCCCACAGAGTATTTGAATAATTATATTCAATTTATAGAATGAAACTTTGTATAACTTAATGCTTTCCACGCGGCAGGGCGTCTGCAGACGACGTTCCAAAATTTCACAAAATGTTTTAAAAATGAATTGTATTACCATATTTGGAATCGTCATGAGAAATGCATTGAAATAAGTATAAACATGCCTAGTATTGGTTCAGTACTCCTTGAGATAGACCTTGGAATTTGGGAAAGGTTTCTGAAAAATCTGTCGTGTATATGGTCAAACTTATAGTCACGTGGAAAAGTGTTAGCAATTACTGGTTTTTTTAAGATTTGATAATTTGCGTTTCACTAGAGCAAACAAAACAATATATTTATTGAATGACCACAAGTCATACTATGTATGCATTAATATCCAGAGATTACCTCCTTGACAAGTGTCATAACATGAGAAGAAACAATGCACAATTTGGCTGAAATACCTTTTTTTACCCTCTGAACGAGAAGATGTACCCCAAAGCCAGGATTTGAAAGTTGTCTGTCCAAATTTAAACACTCTGTAACACTTCTATATAGCGGTTTTGCGGACTTAAAGGCATATTATGTGATCTTTTCCAGAGAGCGCCCTCTATTCATGATTAAAAATTGAAAGTAGATTTTCTTGCAGATTTACATTTCTGATCATAAATCGTACATACATTCCAAGTTACAGAGCGATACGATTCCTAATTACCTCAGAATCATGGTTTTAGAGTGAATTTAGACTAGAATAAAATAAGTTGTCGGATATCCGACAGTTTATTTTCACTCTAAAACCATGATTTTGAAGTAATTAAGAATCGTATCGCCCTGTAACTTGGAATGTATGTACGATTTATGATCAGAAATGTAAATCTGCAAGAAAATCTGCTTTCAATTTTTTTTCGATGTTGAGGGCGTTCCCTGGAAAGATCACATAATATACCTTTGAGTGTAATCATATCTATGTGTCCAATTAGTACCCTAAATTTTAAGAAGCATGCAGTCAGGTGCGAATAGTAGACCAATATTGCGCCCAAGTGATGATTGCGAATGATTTGAGATTCAAGCTTTTTACTTGTTTTTACGGTGGTATGTTTATAATAGATTGGGGACATGCCTTTTGTATTAACTTGTCCCAAACTGTCTGTCCATAGACGGGTTGAGGATTTTTCCACCGTCCACTTTTAAGAAACGGCTCGTCCGAATGACAGGTGAACGGGTTGTTGGCTAAGACCTTGCCTTGTACTTTGTAGACATTGGATTCTAGTAAGGGGCCTTGCCTTTTTACAAATAGAGGAAAGAGCGAGGAAAGTTTGAGGAAAAAGCTCTCCTTTTTAATCCCAAGCTTTCCTCTGCCATAAAATGTCTAAATCAATACAGGTAAATAATCAATATTCAAGTTGAAGTACCCATTATATCTCTCTCTAAAGCATCAAACCCAACCACTTCAAGTGGCTATTTATATAGGCACTAACAATACAGACATCTGATTTGCATCACTGCCCATCTCATAAAACCTGGCTCTTATCAGTGAGGCGTTGATCACCGATCCTTTTCCACTCCTTTTAACAATAGAAAAAAGAAACGAGCTTTCCCTGCGCTTTCCTCTATTTGTAAAAAGGCAAGGCCCCAAAATGAAATCAATGATCTAGGCTACTTCTTCTTTGCGTTCCCTTTATTCTTTAGCGCCGAACATATAATACCACCCGATTCTCTCTCTATTGAATTACGCAAACCTTCTAGCCTCCCTCGCACATCCTTCTGGTCCTCCGCCGTGCATCCAAGTAGACTCGCCTGGAACTTATCGTCTACTGGTCCTCGTGTATCCGGCAAACAACTGTTCAGATAACGCTGTATAGTGGTTTGACTCTGCTCTATGTCGGTGTGAATTAGGGCGATGAGCTGTTTTAGATAGCCTAGTACTGTTTGGAGAGATTTCTCTTGTGATGTGGAGCGAACTATGTGCACTGTTACCTCGATGGTAAGGCAGCGTTTTGTGAGGCGGTCGATGAACAATTCTAGCTCCTCTTGTTCGGCTGTATTATGATGAAAAAGAAAGTAGAAGAAAACCTTGATCAATCTAATTATGATTCTAAAATGTCTTTCTATACTTGGTATTAATTTATTTCCAAGTTTGACAAAGACTTACTTTCATTTCAAATGAAATGCCAGCAGTGGTGGCACCACAGGGAGAATGTTGGAGGGTGTGGGGGGGGGGGGGGGGAGTAAATTCCCCCAGTCATGACCTTTGCCCATCCCAGTCAGCTCAAGCCCATCCCATTTTGTTCCCCAAACAATCGAAAATGTGACTTTTAATGTCAAAATTACTTACAATTTACAGCTTAAAATTGGTCTGAAATGTCTAATTCAGACTAAATTAAAGCAAATTTCAAGTAATTTTACAATAAAAGCCAAAATGTTTGCAGTTGGCACGCACCCAAAATGTTGATGCTGGTGCCACCACTGTATGCCAGACTTTTACAATGCATTTCTTTGTCTCTTTGTCCGGATTTTATTTCTTGGACGTGCTGCTTCACATTAAATAAAATGTAGTGGGTGGGCATATTTGGTATGTGGCATTGGGGAACATATATAAATATAAAGGTCATGCACAGGTCATTCAGGATAATTTACGGTCAAATCAGTTCTCATTGTTGGATTTTCATAAAGACCATCACTACAGTAAGATATTGAATGCAAGTATATTATAATACCCACCAGGATATTTGACATTCCTTAGACCTCTCCCAAAGCTTGATCAGCCTTCGCTAAGCCTTTGTCACTGCTTTTGACTTCGCAGCATGTAATGATCGAGTGAGTACTTGTACAAGTTGTTCAGTCTACACCTCTTCTGATATGCTACTGATTTACATGTTTTAGCCTATTTCATAGATTGAATGACATACCGTCGCTAATTTCTAGCAATGCTTGACATTGGAACAATATTTGGACATTATACATGGATGCCTACTGTCATTAACCTACTACCATAAATAGACTCTGCATCAGAGTTGAGACTCTGAGAGCCTACTTTTGCTAACCCCTACCTAAAGCTTAGTTCTACAAAAATACTGTTTTAACTTGCCTTGCAATTCATGGTAGGTTTAGATTAATAGGCAGTAGATTAACTCGACTAATATAGTGTTGAGGACTAGAATTTCTTACCATCTCTTATCTCCAAATCTGTGTTTGGTATGGTAAAGTGATGAGTACCTCTCCTAATAACCTGTACCAAAGCTTTACACTCCAACACAACATTGAGTCTAAAAGATGCCTTACCTTCGCTAACTTCTAGCAATGCTTGACTCTGCAGCAAAGTGTTTAGTGAACCCAATAGCATCGTCCTCTCGTCCTCCATTTTTTTAGCGTTGTCGCGTAACGCTTCCACACGCCTCTCCATCTCATCCAGCGTGTTCACTAAGAAGTTGTTTCCATCTGACGACAGGCTACAGGTGCGAGCAAACTTCTTCTCGGCTGACTCATCACTAGGGGTATCATTATTGTTTTTTGCTGGACTGTTGGTTGCCATGGCTGACGATGGGGGGAGCGATCGAAGCACGATACCAACTGATGAAGGAGTAATTGGTATTTTATCAGAAAATATTTGCTATAAATTGATCAACATTGTTCACCAGATTCTTAATGCAGCTATCTCTTGGAAGATTGCGGACAAATGCATCAGTCAGTTGGTGGTCCTTCTTTGTATAGTTGTTTGCAACTGAAATAAGCAGAAAGAGAGAGTATTCAAAAAGGATTACGGAACATACAAACATATTATAAAACTTAAAGTACCAGTATTTTATATCTTAGTATTGGCAAGGGCATTGACTTAGTTTCAAGCATTGCATTGTGTTACTTGCACATAAGACTGCCATGCAACGGTGCCTAACTGTGGGTTAAAGGCATTTTGGGGTGGTTAGGGTTAATGAAACCATACTCAAAATGAATTCATATTTGCAACATCTGCTAATTCCATTACATGCCAGATATTGAAGAAAATATGTGCCTTCGGGGGGGGGGGGGGGTGACAAATGTGGTCACAAGTGGACCTTTTCTCCAAAATACAGACCTTTTTACCACTTGGGCGGGGGAGGGGAGGGGCAAATTGGGCAAAAGTGGATCTTTTAACCAAAATATGGACCATTTTCCAACAAAAATGCACAATTTTTCCCCTGCTTGCTACGGTCCCAAACAACATGTGTTTGGACCTTTTTGGGGACATTTAGGGATTTGAAAACAGCTCATGAATAATTAATCATGCTCATTATAGCCAATGCAATCTATGATAGGCAGTGTGTCAACTTTGACTTTCTTTCAAAATAACCTTCGCAATTTTTAGTCAAGATTCACACAAGTGAAACTATTCCCAAAATTGTCCCTAGCCGTTTATCTTTCTCAGATACTAAGAATTGATCTCTTTATTCGTCTTTAAAAATAGAATATTTGGGAGGGAATTTGTTAATGTTTTATTTTAACACCATGACTTTCATATTAAAAATGGAAACAATCCAAATTCACTATTCTTTCTCATCGCACCCACACGAACTGGGTATACTACAAAGTCATATTCATTTCATCATTAACCCTAACTCTACTACACCACACGGCAACTGTGAGAAGAAAAAAAGTTTTTATAACCCGGCGTGCAGGTTTTTGGGCTACAAAACGGACCCAGGCTATATAACGAGGCGAATATACTCGGCGAGTGTCAACTGGCAGCCGTGGTGTAGTGGCTAGGATCTGGGCCCTGGTGCTGGAGGTCCGTGGTTCAAATTCGGGGGGGGGGGGGGGGGGGAAGGAAGGGGGGGAGGGGGAAGGAAGGGGGGAAGGGGGGAAGGAAGGGGAAGGAAGGGGGAAGAAAGGGGGAAGAAAGGGGGAAGGGGGGAAGGGGGAAGGAAGGGGGGACCTTTCTTGTGAATTTTGGAGGTCGGAAAAGAAATCTGTTGCCGAGTGGTGATCTAGAGTTAGGTTTATTGTTTAATATTATTGTCAATGTCAAAGCTAATGTTGCTCTTAAATTAACTGAAAACATCAAAGAGACCATTTTCGAACCCTGAATATTGTTATTATTTATATTATTGCCCTGTAAACAAATAATGTCGCAAAATATCTGAAATTTGTTTACTGCCAAAGGTGGTTAACCACCAGCCAGTTTGTGTACTACTCAATGGGCAAATTTCTTGTGACCGTGTGCTTCTAAAATAAGAACCGTTGGAGTTATATGCAACTCTAACTTTGGAATGCGACAATTTCAAGGATGACCTTTCATGTAAAATATAAAACATCTTGAGTTAAAAAGTATACCTTTAAATTTAAGATATTTTTATAAGAAGAAATGTTCATCAATTCGTAAACCTAGAATACCAAAAAGCTAATACATTAGTTCAATGGGTTCCCAGTGTTTTCTCTCAATTTGTAGCATACAAGGTGTCTTAAGACTTTTGGACATCCTAAACATTAAGGTACGGCCTGTCAGGTATGCCACAGACATTAAGATGAAGAAGAAAAATGCAACTGAATACCGTAAAACACTATAATTTTGTGGATACTTTATTTTTACTGCTATTTTAGCGGGCATTTAATTTTTGTGAATCTGGAAGTTTTAATGTAATTACTTTCAGTGCACAATATGTGCCAGTAGACAGGAAAGAGTCTATGTGCTTGGTCAATGTTGCCAGAAAATATGCAAGATTGTGCGACAAAAATACAACAACAACAACATGTCAATAATTAATGCAGGGTTCATGGGCGTTTTTCGTTCATGAAATCGTTTTATAGTTCTGAACGATTGACAATACATTTTAGTGGACCATTTTATTTTTAGGTGTTTCGTGTGAATAAGTTTCAATGTTTGCTAATCATAATGTTTAGCTTAAAAATACTGTATAGACTAACAATTTGTCACACAAGATGGCTTTACAGTAGCTTTTACACGTTTCTGGACCAGTTAGGTAAAACAATTGAATTGTTTTCTAAATTCTACATTTCAAATAAAACAAAAGTTGGCTCTACACACCCCCCCCCCCCCCCCCCCACCACCCATCTCCACCCTAAATATGGTGCTTTCGCCCCCACTGGACAGCCCCCACCCCACCCCACCCCCTGACCCCTGGGCCTCCCTGAGTCCCCACACACACGTCCACATACACTGACCCTTCGTTTTCCCCTAAAATGTGCCTCCATACCATGTACCAATTGTCCTCACCTGGCGCTGCCACCCCCCCTCCCCCCCCCCCCCCCCCACTCCCCCTCCCCGTGATACATGCACAACTAGTAGTAAAATCGAGAAAGATATAATTACGATTTCAACTTTCCCACAAAAACATGCACCCCAAAGTGTGCCAAGCCTGTGAATGAGTTAATGGGTGAGCGCAGGTCAAAGGAAGCTGTGGGGTGGGGTAGAGGGGTGCCCAGGCGAATTTTAAGGTCCCACCCACTCAGACGGGAAAATAACATCCCATTAAAAATTTAAAAGGTAAATCGGATCATACACAATACACCCTTTTGGGCGAAAAATCACACACCCTTACATCAAACAGCACGTAGGTATTTAATTTCGCAAATCCACAATGACTTTTTCTTTCATGAACAGTTAGCAAACATATAAATCTAATCTATTATAAACTTGATTTTAAGCAACCTATTGCTCTTAGTTTAGAAATGAGATCAAGCGTCCAGGAATAGGAGGAGCAAGTGTCCGAGAATAGGGTGAAGATTTTGAAGTGGATTTTTGCTTCTAACTTGAAGACGAAAAGGACTCAGTTGGAACTACATGTAAGACAGATTATAAATAGCAATTGAACAATCCTTACAGCACAAGCATACCATTTTGTTAAATCTGTTAATTTTTGTTAAAATATGTAATCATTTCTTGGTGTCCGAGAATAGGCATATTTACCCTAGGCCTTTATAGGTCAGCCCGGAGTGATGTCACATGGCGTTTGCTGATGTTAACAACAGTCGCTTACTTACAAAGCGTCACACAATCTGGTTCTGGTTTAGTAATCAGTACCGCCTCCAATAATGATCTTGTGTATGGTTGAGTAGAGCGTAGAAGTGAATGTGCTTAAACTTTTTGCTTTGTTGTCAACGGCAAATACCCAGATGATCGGGGCGACCTATAGTATAAGTATTTTTACATTGGTATTTTGTTGGTAATTGGTATACATGTAGCCTAAGTTTGACTATCTTCTTCAGTTACTGAAGATTGAACTTTACGAGAAGAAGAAGATATTGTTTAACAATAACACACATCATAATTTGGTGATTGAGTCAATTAAAGCAATCGATAGCTTCAATTGATTAGGCCATTAGTCGCTATTAAAAGCTTCTGCTTAGCAGGCCTAAAAAGGAAAAACCAAATTCATATGGTTTAACTATGGACTGATAAGTGTTGCCTCCCAAAAATGAAATTGAGCTGGTACCATCTATGCGGTGCGCAGCACCGCACTCGAGCTATGCTATGCTATGCTCGGACAGGGTGTCTGAGGGTGGATGTGCCCCCTCAGAAGTAGAAGAAAAAAAAATCAATTTTCAAACTCATTGGTGCGATCTGGTGTATACTTTTGACCAATATTGTATTGAAAAGCCATCGCTTCATTTTCAATAACTATTTTGTTTTTTATCAATGCACGGAAGAAGTTGAGCATTTTTTATACTGATATATTCTTGATTTTAGTATTAGATGATTTAAAAGCTCCAACGGAAAAACCATCACTTCATTTTCAATAAGGGGGAGTCTGAGGGAGGATGTGCCCCCTCAGAAGTAGAAAATTTGTCCATTTTCAAACTCATTTGGTGCGATCTAGTGTATACTTTTGACCAATAATGTATGAAAAGCCATCACTTCATTTTTAATAAGGGGGGGGGGGGGGGGGGGCTGATGTGCCCCCTCAGAAGTAGAAAATTTATCAATTTTCAAACTCATTTGGTGCGATCTGGGGTATACTTTTGACCAATAATATTGTATTGAAAAGCAATCACTTTATTTCTGATCAATAGGGCTTTTTAAATAGGCAGATAGGCCTGACCAACGTACAATTAACTCCAAACGTTCTTATGTCCTCGTAGACGTATGCCTCCCCGCCTGCCTTTCTTTCTCTTTTTCCTCCATTTTTTCTTTCTTTTTTCCCCCTTTTTTCCTTTGTAGATTGTGAAAAATCAGGGGGGGGGGGATAATTACATTGACCACCCCCCCCCCCCCCCCCCCCCCCCCCCCAGGTTCAAAAAGTGGGGGGGGGGGGGGATATATCCCCCATCCCCCCGGGATTTCCGCCCTTGGTTTTAACCATGTTTGAACGTCTTGTCAGTCAGTAGGCTGTAGTAAGCTTACACAACATTCACGGTTCCAAATTCGGAAGGCTCATCGTTATCATCGTAACAAAAAACAAACAAATCTACCTTTATATCTCGACATAAAATCACTTAAGCTTTTCATTTGAAATACTGATTCAATATTTTGTATTTTAATCATTTTTTGAACTTAATCTGGAAATCTAAACCACCAACACGTACCTGCTGATAGATGATATACCAATTTTAGGCTGTCATAATATTATTCAGCAAAAATCGTTGTTGTCGAAATTTACAACATCGTCAGAGGGTAGTGGACGTGGACTAAACGTGACTGAACCAGGGAATTTGTGGTGGAGGAGAGTCAGCTGGAATGTTTAAAATGTAAGCTCTCTCTCCGTGGAAAATGTCTGCAAACTCAGTGTGGTGGGGGTGGGGGGGGGGGGGGCGGGGGGGCGGGGGTGCGGGCGAATTACCCAGATGGCAAGACTACGTTGGGCTGACGCCACCGCCCCGGGGGAGGGGGGAGGCTTCTGCCAAAATCATACGTGGATGTGCCTCCCAGACTTTGAAATTCCGTCTTTCAATATTGAATATGCCAGGCCTTTTTTAGGGCGGGGGGGGGGGGGGGGGGGGGGATCAATAGGCCTATCTGACAAAGTACAACCCTTCTATGTACCATCAAAGAAAATGGGGCATTAAAGGTATATTATGTGATCTTTCCAGGGAACGCCCTCAACATCGAAAAAAAAATAGAAAGCAGATTTTCTTGCAGATTTACATTTCTGATCATAAATCATGCATACATTCCAAGTTACAGGGCGATACGATTCTTAATTACTTCAAAATCATGGTTTTAGAGTGAAAATAAACTGTCGGAATCCCGACAGTTTATATTTTTCACTCTAAATTCACTCTAAAATCATGATTTTGAGGTAATTAGGAATCGTATACATCGCTCTGTAACTTGGAATGTATGTATGATTTATGATCGGAAATGTAAATCTGCAAAAAAATCTACTTTCTAAAAATAATAATGAATAGAGGGCGCTCTCTGGAAAAGATCACATAATATGCCTTTAATATACCAAAAACATTTCCGATCACACCCATCAATTTATACCAAATTTCACGCGAAAAGGCACCCCAAAAGGCAGGCACATTACGTAGGCCTATATATAGGCCTACCGCAATGTTCGGCAAGGTCGCGGTCGGAAAACCAACGTCTTTTATACTGACAGTATTTGGCTTCCTCTGGACAGTGACGTAACTTAACTGGCGCAGCTACGCACGCGAATGTATCTAATCTTCCGTCTTTCAACGCTCGATTATAATACAGGGTGTCTCAAAAAAACCCGTAGGCCTACACGTGTTTACCGGAACTTTTACCCAACTTATTGACCACGAACTTCTAGAATTTGGTGTTACATTTTGATAGACTAAACGCTTAGCTTTCATATGTCGTTTATTTCATCTAATTTAGTTTTGTCAATTCTGAGATATGATCAATTAACTAAAGCTACCTAAAATCGACTTTGTGCCACTTTTACAGAAGAATGCTTAAGATATAAGCATAAAAAACCCTCGTCCATCTAAAGAAGGGTGGTCGCCGATTGCGCTAAAACGCAAATAACAGTGACCTAGGGCGTATATGTGAACGCTTTTACATCCCCTGCGCTCATTTTGACGAAAACAAATTGAGGGTGTCACCTTACCCGGGGGTAAGCCGTAAAGTCCGATAGGGTGGGGGTAGTTGCTACTTTACAATTTTTTTAAATCGCCATTTTGAAAAATATTTTAATTGTATGGTCCTGAATATTATAGCAAAGGCCTAGGCCTATGTTAGAAACACCATTTCCCTCACTTATAAGCAAAAAACCGGGTGAAATTCCGATATTTGGAACTTTTTTAGCGAAGATTTCTATTTTGGCCTATATCCAGCGAATACGGCGGGATTTTGAGGTCGGCCATGTTTGGTGACGGGGGTGGGGGGGGGGGGGGGTCATTGTGACGTCATGCGTGGGATGTTTGTACTTGTTTTGGTATGTATGGATAGAGGGAACCTCTAGCTATACCATGGTACCCAAATAAGCATACTCTGCATTTCGGATTGGATTTTTTAGGGGGTGGTAACATTGTGGAAGGAGCACAATGGAGCAAATATTCAACCTGCGAGTTTTGTGCGAGAAGTACAACCAACATCAGCAAGACATCTTCCATGTGTTTATTGACTTTAAAAAGGCCTTTGACCGTGTGTGGCACAAAGCACTGTGGGCCACGATGAAGCTTTACAACATGGGCCAAAAGCTCATTCAAACCATCGAGCAACTGTACAGCAAAGCCAGCAGCGCAGTACTTGCACAAGGTAAAGTTGGTAAATGGTTCCACACCGCAGTTGGAGTCCGACAAGGCTGCCTACTATCCCCTACCTTATTCAATATCTTCCTAGAAAGAATCATGACTGATGCACTAACAGACCACAATGGAACAGTCAGCATAGGAGGGAAAACATCACCAATCTGAGGTTTGCTGACGACATTGACGGACTGGCAGGTAGTGAAGAAGAGCTGGTGAGTTTGGTTGACCAACTGGACAAAACATCGACAAGATATGGCATGGAAATAAGTGCAGAGAAAACTAAGCTGATGAGTAACAAAGACGAAGTGATAACAACACCAATCACAGTCAATGGCCAAAGACTGCAGACAGTTAAGAAGTTCAAATACCTTGGGGCCATCATCAGCGACGAAGGTTCAAAGCCAGAAATCCTTTCAAGAATCGCACTTACAACAGCTGCCTTGGCGAAGTTACAACCCATTTGGAGAGATAAAAATATCACTCTCGGCACCAAACTAAGGCTTCTGCATGCCCTTGTGCATCTTCTTGTATGCATGCGAGTCATGGACTCTGACAGCAGAACTACAGAGAAAGATTGAAGCGGTAGAGATGAGAAGTCTTAGACGCCTCCTTGGCATTTCATATACTGACCACATCACAAACGAGGAAGTGCGTCGTAGAGTGGCACAGCACATGAAGAACTATACAAACCTGCTGGCCACCGTGAAAAAGCGGAAACTAAAATGGTATGGCCATGTGACCAGATCAAGTGGCCTCTCCAAGACCATCCTGCAGGGCACCGTAGAGGGAGCACAGCACCAAGACGCTCTCCATAGACTTTACTGTTAGGAAAGGCTTACTTAAATGGCTCTAGTTTCTAAATTAGCGCTAAAATTTCAATAAAATTTTGATATGTTTTACTCACAAGGGTAATCTACAACATATCTGAATATGAAGGCAATTTTCTCGTGCACTTTTTTTGATATAAGCCGCCGCATAACAACGTAGTGATATGCCTACCTAAATTCGGTCTCCGGTCTGGATATCACCGCATGTGTAAATCGGTCCGTGAAATTAAAATTGACCTCAAATCACCTAGTTAAAATGTCAGAACATCAACTACACATTTCAAACACAACATATTAGTGAAAAATTATATCATAAACCGTCAAAAAATAACTCTCTTTCCCGCCAAATAGGAACTATTGTCGTACTCAACTTTGATTGATCGCGACGATAGCGTGTCGCGATACCTATTTAGGTATGTGCTCCCTTATAGAGCACAAATTTGCTCAAAATCATTCAAAATTGATATCAACTTTTTCAGCGTGAAATTTTGAACAAACTAGCCAAATAAAATTACAATTGAACAATCCGTTTTTGAAATATGATCTGATCACGGAGGCCGCATCTTCCGTAAAATCACTATTATTTTCCGTTTTTTGACTCTAGACGCGGCACGCTTTGACTTGTTAGGCCTACACTCACGAAATTCAAACTTTTTGACTCAAATCCAACTGATTTTGATTTCGATCAGTCTCTGATTATGTCGACCTAACCCACCTATAACACATCAACTGAAATAACGCCGTGTTTTTGTTTAAAAAAGAGCAACCACCCCCCCCCCCCCCCTGTTTTTTAAACCGGACAAAGTTGGCCTATGCCATAAATACACTGCCCAGTAGATATCAAAACGCATAGATTTGGGTGAAACCCGACTTTTATTTATTGCATTGTGTAATACACCTACACTGGATCGGAGCACGCGGGAGATCGGGAACCTGGCGCTATAAGGGAGCACAGCACCAAGACGCTCTCCATAGACTTTACTGTTAGGAAAGGCTTACTTAAATGGCTCTAGTTTCTAAATTAGCGCTAAAATTTCAATAAAATTTTGATATGTTTTACTCACAAGGGTAATCTACAACATATCTGAATATGAAGGCAATTTTCTCGTGCACTTTTTTTTGATATAAGCCGCCGCATAACAACGTAGTGATATGCCTACCTAAATTCGGTCTCCGGTCTGGATATCACCGCATGTGTAAATCGGTCCGTGAAATTAAAATTGACCTCAAATAACCTAGTTAAAATGTCAGAACATCAACTACACATTTCAAACACAACATATTAGTGAAAAATTATATCATAAACCGTCAAAAAATAACTCTCTTTCCCGCCAAATAGGAACTATTGTCGTACTCAACTTTGATTGATCGCGACGATAGCGTGTCGCGATACCTATTTAGGTATGTGCTCCCTAGAGGGCAAGCGAAGAAGAGGTCGCCAGAGGAAAAGTTGGAGAGACAACATCACAGAATGGACTGGGAAAACCTTCGCTGAGACCCAAGCTTTAGCACATGACCGAGTCAGATGGAGGGAGGTGGTGAAATCCAGCATGCAGTGCCCCTACGACCCAGGAGGGTTATGGGAGCGGTAAGACGGTAAGGTAACAATCCACCCCACCCCCTCCTCTCCGGAGTAACCCTTTCTATTCATTGCAAACTGTAAAGTGGCACAAAGTCGATTTGATGTAGCTTTAGTTAATTGGTCATATCTCAAGATTGACAAAACCAAATCGGATGAAATAAACGGCATATGAAAGCTAAGCGTTTAGTCTATCAATATGTATACAATTGTTACACCAACTTCTAGAAGTTCATGGTCAATAAGTTGGGTAAACACGTGCACGTGTTTTTTTTGTTGAGACACCCTGTACTCCAGCGCCTCGAGTAGGCGCGCGCGTTATGTCCTGCAATTGGTAAAATACGCAGTTACGTCCCTGTCTCGTGATGGCCAAACAGACTATAATAGTTGTAGCCAACGTCGGGGCAACGTTGAATTTCACTCAGGGTTTAACATCGGGTAATGGATGGCAAATCAACGTCAAAATGACGTCGGTACTGGGTCGGCAGGCAACGGTCGGCAAGCCGTAACGTTGGCCCGACGACTCCAATGCGACTTCTCTCTGTGACGCCTGCCCAACGTCTGCCCAACCACATTAAAATACACCAATGATAAGAGATGTAAGATATATAGTTAAATAACATGATATTACAAGTTTACCGATTGATAGGAAGTTATAATGCAATATGGGTCAAATGACAGCAGATGTTTGATCTAGAAAGTCGAGTAGTTCCTTGATTTTACCGGCATGGCCTACTTGTTTAGTGTTTCACCACAACTGCCTGTCAGAATGGCTGGTGCTTTGAAATTTAACCCGACTTTGAAGTAAAAGCTGAAAAGGCAGACAAATCAGTTCCAACCGTATCAGTAACTAAGGGGCACCAAGGATGGATCCAAACGGATTCAACAGCACTTAACACCAACGATGTAAAATATTGAAATGACTAAAACGGTGTGCAATGACAACATCTTAGGATGGGACATTTAAAAGGCAAAAGAAACAGCACAATAACATGGGGGCCTTGAAGTAAAAGTCGGAAAATTGTGAGTAGGCTACGACTGATATGTTGCTTTTCGGAAAACATACATCTAGTGTTGCATAAATGTTGCATGTTGGTTCAACGTTGTGCCAATTTGTTGTTGAAACGTTGGGCCAACCGACGTTGGCTAAATACATAAATCTACATTGCATTAACGTTCGGCCAACGTTGTGCCAACGTCAAACAACTAACGTTGTGCCAACGTTGGCTTGCCGGACAAAATTACGTTGGCCCAACGTCATTTTTTTGACGTTCTGTTTTGGGGATTGAACGTGGAATAGCCGCGTGGAAAGTGTTAAACTTTACGGACGGGCTTTTAACCCCAACCCCACTTTTGTATTCATCACAAATTCTCCTGCTGGAATATGAACCACCGTGTGATAATTAGGCCTATAGCGCCAAAAGTTTAACCATAAATAAAAACAGCATTTGTCTGCGCTGTATTTGTTCACGGTACGCGGGCGTATATCATCATGCATAATGTTTCAAACTATCGGCATTAGTATAATAGAGGACACCTGAACTATAAAGGGATTAAATGAATAAATATCAACAAATATAAACATTCTAAAGTACTTTTTCACATAAACAAACTTCAAACATTCCAAATCTGTTTTTTGTTGGAAGAAAAAAGTCCTAATTGTTCACAAAAATAACAAGGGAAAACTGGCTAAAATCACATTTTCCCCCCGATCAACTTCGAACCCAGATATCGCACATTCAATTATGATCAGACATTCAATTCTCCCAACATGAACAGCCAATAGGAACAGTTCAACAATACTGCGTCAACTTTTCAACCAATCAGAGATCGCGTAAAAAGATTGTTGGGCTCGAGAATTTAAACCAAGATGGCGGCCTGCGCTGTTTTCATGCACGATTTATTGCATTTTTTTACTTTTTTGAGATCAATCCTGAGTGACCAACTGACAGAATATGAACATCTTATTATTATTTTCTTACACTTGTAATCACGTTTTTAGTGTTCAAAATGACAACTCGCCCAGCCGTTAATTGTATGTATACGATTAGTTTCAGTTTAGTCAAACTAACTGGTCTATCATACCATGGACTTATTAAGTCCATGATCATACCATAATGGTATACCGTATTAGATTTAGGTGGCTCGGGTTTGAGTTTGTCTTACTTGCCAGTTCTGTGAGTGACTGAGAGATTGTCCAGTGGTGACTTTGGGGAGTAGATGACTACTTGACGATACGTTTATGTACTAATTTCTACATATATATAAATGAACATTGCGCAGTGATCATATAATATCGCTTTATTTCTCGGAGCTCATGAATGGAACTTTTGAAATAGTGACGATGGATATGATCTTGTAGATGACCGAAGATGATATCTAGTACTGAAGATAGCTTTTGTGTTTCTCGTATGCCTTTCTCATTCAAAAGCTTTCAAAATAAGATTCATCAACAGGTAAGTTCATTCTGATACTCTTCAAATTCGAATTTGACGAACCTATATCAAAGCAAAGATTTTGGAATTTACAGGTTGATAGCAAGACAGTTATATGATTTCATGCAAGGCCGAACATTCAAAATAATATGAATAATTTTATGATAACTTAACTCATACTATCGTCAGTAGCGCAATATTATCCCGCTGTGCCCAGACGCTTTTCATACGATTAGGGTTGGCGAAGTTGCGTGCAGTACCGCACAATGAAACCCCAGTACCCCCAAAAAGTCTGATAAATCATTTTCTTCTAATGCAAACCTTTGATTAGGTGATTCAATACCTTCAACAATGAAATAAAATCGTCATGACTTAAGTTTTATGTTACCCAACTTTGGCCAAAGTACATACATAATTCCCTTGTGCTGTTATTTTTTAACTTTCATACCGGAAAGGTTCCGTTTACAACAGATAGGAAGTCAGGATTTTAAAGTCTATTTCAGTCTCAAATTTAGGCCTTTAATGAGTACAAACGTCGACCATCCTGTTTTGGCATTGTTGTTCTACCGTTTTCGAATGGGTCATGCACTGTGTGAAAGGAATCAGATTCAGCAACAATGCATAGGCGTGCGCAGGATTTTTTTACCCGGGGGGCTTAAAAATAAATTGGTTCGCACCGCTATTCGCGGTAACGCGGACAGGGGTAGTCTGAGGGGGGATGTGCCCCTTTGGAATTTTTGGTTTGTTTTGAATTTTCAAACCCATTTGGTGTGTAATTTTGACCAATATTTTATAGAAAAGCCTTAACTTCATTTCAATTTAATATTGGCTTATTATCAATATCATTCAAAATCGGATTTTTTTCCCCCTTCAATTTTGAAAAAGCAAACAACACGGCGTAAGGGTTTGAAATTGCGATTAAATTGAAAAGGATTTGCGCGTAGCGCGAACATATTGGCTATTGTAAAAAGAAAGGTTTAACAAACAGTTCCTGAAGCCATGTTTAAGCTTGACTGATAATTAAACAGTGAAACTAATTTGCGCGTAGCGCGCCAAAAATGTCTATATTAACACTAAAAAGTTCCAGAAAACGTTTCAGAAGCCATCTTGTTCCAATTGAATAACAAAGTTGTATAAAAATAATGCACAAATTTGCTAATGTAAAAATAAAGGTTGAGAAACACGTTCTTGAAGTCATCTTGTTAAGCTTGAATAATAAATAAACAGTGAAACTAATGCGCGCGTAGCGCGCAAAAAATGTATATTTTAACACACAAGGTTCAGAAAACGTTTATGAAGCCATCTTGTTGAAATTGAATAATACAAAGTAAAAAAGAATTCCCGCGGAGCGCGAAAAATTGGCTATTAATAATTAAAAAAAACAGGTTTAGAAAAACGTTCCTGAAGCTATCTTGTTAAGCTTGAATAATAAATAATCAGTGAAACTAATACGCGCGTCTTGTTCAAATTGAATAACAAAATATTTAAAAAAAATGGCTATTGTAAAAAGAAAGGTTAAAACCCCCCCTGGATACGCCACTGTAACCCCACCGTGACAATGATGGGGGGGGGGGGGGGGGGGGGGGGGGAGGGCACTCCCCGCTTGCATTGGCTATGCTCGTTACCCTTCCTCCTTATCTTCCTTTTTATTTTTTACTCTTTTGCCAATGGGGGTTTACGCCACTGGTGATTCAGAGGGCCAAGCTGTTGGGTTTTAACTTGCCTGGATGACCTAAAACTCTTCTTGCTATCAATATTTACTTTCGTTATAAAACACTCACATGGTTCAGAGACGTAGAGATTAAGTAGACCCTGATAAAAGCTCCCGGCCTCTCCTCCCCCCCCCCCCCCCCCCACTCCCCCCTCCCTTCCCCTCCCTTCCCCTCCCCTCCTCCTCTCCTCCATCCCCTCCTTCTCTCCTCTCCTCTCCTCCCCTCTCTCCCCTCTTTTTTTACCCTCTGGGGACCCGGGGGGCTTGAGCCCCCAAAGCCCCCCCCTGCAATGGGTCGGTATATACCCTCAGTAAAATACTACATTAGGCCTACATACACTCTTTAGCTCTAAGATAGATGTGTCAAAATGCTGAAAATCCGGGGATCTCTAATTGAGAAATTCACAAAATATTCTAAGATAAAGAGGGTCAATTGTATAAGGCCATGTGTCTTGAACTCGCCACCCTTACCGTTGCATGTCCAGATTTTTACGTTTTACACCATCTGAGATTCAAATTACTACTACTTGTTCTACCCCATAAAAAGTATATATTTTCTGAACGGTAATCTCACAAGGAATCTAAATATGCTATTGGAATTTGCATAAGACCTAATGGTAACATGTTGTGATTAAGAATGTTCAAAGAATATAGATTTTTTTCATATTTTGATTAAAGCTCAATTTTTTTTTTATTCCTATCCCAATCATCATTTTACCGGACCTATTAGTTCCTCATGCAATTTACCCATCAGAACATAATGGTTGTCAAGGGTAACTTGTTGAAATATGTTATATCGGGAAGTGAATGAGCACAAACGTTTACATTTCATATTTATTAGAGTTTACACATATATTTTTTTGGCTATTCACCCTATCCTGATTTAAATGGCATACCGTTAAACTTCATCTATAAGCACCCATTGACTAATATTTAATAAGCAGAGAATAGATAAAAAGGTATGAGCGCCCTCTTTTGATTATAATTGAATGGCTATTATTAAATCAATTTATTTCCAATAAGATAGAGGGCCGTCCATTTATACCGACCCATCAATCATACATGTAGTTATAAAACAGTATCTGACATAGCAGTCCCGTTTAGATCAATTGGTAAAGCCGAAGTTTGGCATGGGCAATTGTGATCGCAGGTTCCAGATGACAATACCTGGTTCGAATCTCACTTGCTGACTTCTTCTTTTGGAAAGTTTATAAATATTTACGGTGTATATCAAATTCTTAACTTTGTTTTTACCATGAATAAATAGTGAATCTATCTTTGTCTTTAATGTGGGTTTTCCCTCTTTTTTTCTCTCTTTCTACTATTTTTAATTTTAATTTTAATGTTTTAAATCACAATCGTTTATAAATAGTACAAACATTTAAATCAACCTCAACGACTTAGTATTTTTGTGAAGACATGCATGGATGGAGTACAATGAGACAATACGTTGATTATACAATTCACTGCTTTTCAGTTCTGCTACTTATGGTCTTTTGTTAAGTTGTGGTTTTTGTGAGTAGTTGGCCATTGTTGGTTCTAGATGACAATTCCTGATTCGAGTTTTTAGAGACACCATGTATACATGTACATGTACATGTACATGTATATGGTTCACAGTTGATCGATACAAGCATGTAGCATGTCTGTAGAATTTGGGGCAGAGCACTTATCAAACTGCTTTGTACATTTCACGGACATAAATTATGCTAATGAGCTCATTAAATGACGTCACTCACATCATCGATATTTTCGTAACGCCAAAATTGTAGGGTTGAAATTCTAGGTCGAGTAAAATGATGTGAGCTTTTGTGAATTTTTTCCCGTATTGGAATATTTTTTTATTGAAAATAGACAGTTCCAATTAAACGTTGGTTCCAAGTTCAACTGACAACTGCAATATGCAGGCAACATTTGAGAAAAAACGATGCCCGACTTTGCAAGAAAGTGTACGGGGAAGTGTACGGGTGAACATGACAAACCAAAACAGTCTAGTAAGTAACCGCCTCCGTGGCGCAATTGGTAAGCGCGTTCGGCTGTTAACCGAAAGGTTGGTGGTTCGAGGCCAGCCGGGGGCGTTGTTTCTTTTTGCATTTAATGCAGATCGACAAATCACATCACAGTAAAAATTTAATGTTGACAAAATCACAGACCACTTACACAAAAATCGCATCTGCGCATACTCCTGTCGTGATCGAAATCCAACACACAAGCAATGGGCGAGTTTTATAAGTGCAGAGGACTTCTTTAGTGATATAGACACAGTTTCGTAATCCTAAAACTAATCCGTTATAAATCAATAACACGTGGCCACTATACTACCATTTACATGAATGTAATGCATGACCTTCAATACCACGTGAGCTGCTCAAACTACGACATGTTCATTAGGCGTGCAATTTAAAGGCAATCCGTCAAACGTGTGTATTATAGTTCCGAAAAACTTAAACAGACTTAAAAAGATGGATGGTGCCGTAAATCAGTCCTTCGCGTGATTTCTTTTATTATTTCCACTCAGTTTTGTTTTATTTGTTTTGTGCTTTGTGTTTCTCCAAGAATAGGTATGGCACAAACGTGTAATATCGCGTTTCGAATCAATGAGGACAACAGGCAAACAGTCAAAACGTTTTTGACTGGCCATGGCTTGCGTGTCCAGTTTGATTAAATTTGGTTTCATTTAAAAAAATAAAATAAAAAACCAACGAAAAAGATAGATTCCTTGTTCATTCATGATAAAAATAAAACACTGTCAAGAATTTGAAAATTATGACCTTTCCAAAAGAAGAAGTCTTGAAGTGAGATTCGAACCAGGAATTGTCATCTGGAACCTGCAATCACAATTGCCCTACATGTAGCCCAAACTGTCGGCTTTACCAATTGATCTAAACGGGACTGCTATGTCAGATACTGTTTTATAACTACATGTATGATTGATGGGTCGGTATAAATGGACGGCCCTCTATCTTATTGGAAATAAATTGATTTAATAATAGCCATTCAATTATAATCAAAAGAGGGCGCTCATACCTTTTTATCTATTCTCTGCTTATTAACTATTAGTCAATGGGTGCTTATAGATGAAGTTTAACGGTATTTGTATTCCCCTATTTGAGAGCTTTCCAAAAATGTATAACTTGGCTATCATCGTATGAATACTTTTTTTGCTATAGTCATGTATGTAAAACCGATGAATAAGGACAAGTTCACTGTGTAGCGAATAGGGAAAAAGCCAAGGGCAATGCAATCGATTTATGATTTCAATTGTTACATAATAGTTGTCACGTTTGTTGAAACAGAATATTATAGAATATAAAATAATCTATCAAATGAGAGCAAAATCATGTTTCTACCATACAGGAATGAGGAGATATTGTAAATTGAACGTAGAATTGGTAACTTTTTCTATATTCCCCATAGAGATTGTACACAACGCCGCCGCCACCGCCGCCGCCGCCACCGCCACCACCCCTGACTTTCACAATATAATCAATCATATCGCAGCCAAACATTTATGGAAATACCTGATTTATTCACACAATGTAGCTAAATAAATAGGCTTTCAAATGACACCTCAACCATTGCTCTACCATATTTAGTTGTTGAGTTAAAAGAGAGAGATGGATGATTCGTCACCAAATATGCAACGCCACCACCCTTTTTGGGTGGTGAGTTCAAAACACATGGCCATAAGCGAGATATTTGCCAAATGTTTCAAAACGTAGTGGTCGTTGGGTGAGAAATTCTCCAATTTTACCCCAAATTGGGGCGTGTTTGGGAGAGATTCCATTCCAAATTTTTGACTAACTCACACTCAAGCAAACCTTCATGCAATGACTGATTTTTGAACCCAATTCATGGGGACATGCTGAACACAAACCTGAGGACGTCAAAGAAGATTACTACGCTACATACTGTATTATTATACTTCCATTTAAATAGATCTGTTGTGGACAAGAGTTGATATGTCAAAGACAACTTTTTTTGTTCATTGTAGGACACACCATATTGCACACGGGATATTTCAGATTGACTGGATTCAGATAAGGTATACACTCAAACTCCATGCTCTTATACAACGATGAACTTAGAAATAACAAGTCAAACTCCATGCTCTTATACAACGATGAACTTAGAAATTACAAGTCTGACAACTTTTGCACTACAAGGTTTGTCCTTATATTATAGAGTGTCCAAGCAATTTATGATCAGATATACATGGACTCTACATGCACGACCAACTTTCGGAAGCGTTTATGTAATGTCGACTCTAGTTCAGATGGTCCTTGATCAGGGTCCCATTCAACATCTGTGAATGCAAGATTCTTTAATTTTGGTATCGTCGAAATTGTATCTACAATCCCCTGAAAGCTTAAACCGTAGCAGAACCTAACATCCAAGTCTTCTAGACATGAGTGGTGCTTAAGAGATGACAGTCCTTCGTCGGACATTTCCCCGGAGGGGGCCATGACGACGAGACGTCTCAGTCTCTGTAAATGCGATGATATCATTCGCATCAAGTTGTCGTTCAGCTTAGAAAGTGTTATTTCTACGAGATTATCTAGCGATGTCACCAACAATTCAAACTTCTCTTCGGTGTAAACTATTGCCGAGCCAGAGATGCGCAGTTTGGTTAAATGAGATCTTTGAGAGAGAAGCTCCAGGAATTCATCTACTTCCACAATTTCTGGGCACCACGATTGGAAATCTATTGAAAGTCTACGAAGATGTTGAAAGTGTGTTGCAAGATGCTTCAATATATGAATACCCCAAAGATGGTTATCTAAAGCCTTGTACCACACGGATAATGTTAGTGTCTTTAAATTAGGCATCTTAGAAGTCAGGTTCCAGAAGGGTTGAAAAGACTGAATGTGGCACTTTATCAGATAGAGTTCGTGTATACTCGGTATTGATTCAACGTCATCTTCAGAGGAAGTCGTAGTTAATCGACAGACTAATCGAGTTATTTCGTCTGAAATTGTGACTCCATTCAAGGACAATCGCTCTAACCGATGCAGGGGTCTCGAGGGATAGTTAGGCTTAAGTGGATTAAGGCGAGGTGCGCACTTTAATTCGACGCTCTGCAACTCTGAACTAAGAAGGGACAAGTCTGTTTGGTTGCTCACGGACAGAGACAAATGTCTTAGATTGGGACAAGTATCTCGGATTGTTCGTAGAACGTTGTTACTGGTTGCCGTTAAACAGATAGAATGAGTTGGTACTCCGCCGTAGATGCTCAAAATGGCCGTGGTTCTTCGGAGATTTGAGATGGTGTTTGATAAGTTGATGCACCGCCAAAGCGTTGGGTATTTCTTGACCGCATCCATCCATCTACGGCACACACTGTACAACAGAAATAGAGAAGAGGGTTTATACTGCAATATGATTTTAATGGGATTCATAATGAGATATTGATGAGATTCAGCGCATCGCCATATATTTCGTGTTAAAACTCAGTACAATACAAGCTAAGTCGCATTTGTGTGGAAGTCGTTAAACATTTTTAAACAAGAACTCTGTCCCAAATTGGATTCGGCGAGGATGAACAAACTCATTCTTACGCGCATTTTAACATCTTGCACGTTAATTATGCAAAACCCTGTCGCGTTCCCACTGTGTCTGTTTGATACCAGGACATGGACTCGGTGCTACATCGAGTCCACTTCCGAGCATAATGAGAACGCACTTTGTACGCAGGTATCGCGATTATTCATGAAGTAATGAATGTATTTTATCATACAATGAGAGCGCAACATCAATGTTATGCGTGTAGACTCGCACCTACATGTAGGTTCCAACTTCCAAATCTGTGAAATCCGGCGTTCCCCAAGGATCTGTGTTGGGACCAACCTCTTTTTAATCTACATTAATGACATCGTAGAAGGCGTTGATTCCACAATGAGACTGTTTGCCGATGACAGCATCCTCTATCGTCCAATCAACTCAGAAGCAGACCAAGACCAACTTCAGAAAGACCTGAACACTGTATTTGCCTGGGCAGACAAATGGCAGATGAGCTTCAACGCCTCCAAATGCCAGCTCCTGACCATCACCTGTAAAACAAAACCTAGGACCCATACATATACAGTTGCTGACCAAACGATAGAGAAGACCAACCATCATAAATACTTAGGCGTCACCATATCACACAACCTCAAGTGGAATGATCATATCTCCAAAATAAGAGCTAAAGCATCCAGCACTCTGGGCATTATCAGGAGAAACTTGGGTCTTGTGCCAAAGGAGTGAAACTAAAAGCCTACCAAGCACTTGTACGCCCACAATTACTGGAATATGCAGCAGCAGCATGGAATCCACACACACAAAGCAACATCAAGTCCCTTGAGGCCATCCAGCGCCAAGCTGTGAGATTCATCTGTGGAGAATATGGAAGACGCACAAGCATAACACCGTTACGGGAACAACTTCAACTTGACGAGCTACATACCAGGAGACTCATGACCCAATGCACAATGTTCTACAAAATTAAAAACAACCTTGTAAACATGGAATTCCCATCATGTGTAAATCAGCATCAAACAAACAGCAGAACTGGCCATCAACTTAGGTACAATCCCACCCAAGCGTCCCGGAACACTTTTAAATTTTCATTTTTCGTTAGACCAATTCCAATCTGGAACCGTCTGCCAGTCCAAGCCGTAACAGCATCAACCGTTGCCAGTTTCCAGACTGCAGCTCTACCAACAGTGAGAGTTTTACAGCCCACTGCAAGCCATCAACACCTGTAGCTGGTCTCGCTACTTTTTACTTGCACGTCTACATCTTTGTTTATTGCACCCTGCACATCGGCATGACATGAATGATGTTTACAACTATCCTTGGACAAGCAGTGCTTACTAGGATTCAAACATTCAAGATTCAAGATTCAAGGTATGAGTCCACATTCGCTCAGTGAGAACACGCCCTTAGAGATACTTTAATCTACTTTGTGGTAACCAATAAATCTACTTTTAATATCAATTATAATAAAACATTAACAAGTTAACACTTTCCATGCGGCTATTAGTTTTACCATGTTCACTATGATTATACAAACCAGATGTTTCAAAAGCCTTTCCCAACTTTCTAAGTCTATCTCAAGAATTACTTATTTTCTCATGGCGATTCCAAATCTGGTAATGAAATTCAATAATTTTGACATATTTAAAACATTTTGTGAAAAAGTGGAGAGTGATACCACATCATCGAAATCACAGGATCAACAACATTTGTGGGCGACACAGAAATATTGTTAAAATACCGTATGACCCACAAATTTCTCTAGAAGTGCAATTTTACTATGAACTATGAATTCTTACCATGCCGCCTTCATTCTATCAACGACTGACAGGAATGAGAATATGATGAGTAAAATGTCATCTGTCAGTGTATTCGCTTGGCAGATATCGGTGTTGTCCATCTGTGGTAGTTAATTAATACAATATGCTTCAATTAAATGGTACATGTAAGGGAAATGAGCAAACTATTTTTTTACTAGGCACGTTTGTACTTATTTTAATGCATTTCTCAGAATGATTTTAAATATGGTAATTAAATTCAATAATTGTATTTTTTTTAAATATCTTGTGACATTTTGGATTGTAGGCTGCAGACGCCTACCGCGGCGTGCAAATGGTTATGAACTTATTGGCATAGCACCCGAAAGCTCCCGAACCCGAAGGCTGTAGAATGAAATGCCCATGGGCAACAGGGAAACTAGTGAACCCTATTAGCATTACCGACAGGAATATTGCATTTGTTTTATCACAACTGAATGTGACTCCGGGGACGAGGTTGTCGTTGAATAGTCAGAAGTTTCGGATTAGCATGGAATGAGCGTAAAATGTTGCATACACATTAGCTAATGACATTTAAATAATGGCATTTGTCCAGGAAAATCATTTTAAAGCCCCTTTAAAACCAAAACATTTTTTGTAAATTTATGTAAATAGTACTATAGTTCAATAAGTTCCAAATTTGCGAGAAATATTCGGTTTTAATCTAACCGCGCGCAAAAGTAATCCAAGCGTATAAGCGGGATTTTGGCATACCCAAGCGTCACGCGTATAACGTTACTCAAACATCGCGCGCCATATTGCGCCATGCGAGTGTTTTACGCGCGACGCTCTTCTGAATTCATTCGCTGCTGTAAACAGGTTTCGCCAATTTGGAACTGACTGAACTATAGTACTATTTACATACATTTGGCCATAATTAATCAGGTATGTTTTGGTTATAAAGGGACTTTAACCTGATATTTTTGGACAAATGCCATTATTTGTATACTAATTTGGTTTCGATTTCCTGAATGACGTCATAAAATTAGATAGAAATGGAGTAACCACTTAAAAAATCCCCCCGAATTTAACCGAATTGATGCAATTCAACCGAATAATAGCCAGAGGTGTGAGCCACTATACAATTGTTCTCGGGGAGGGGGAGATACAGAAGTAGGCAGTTCAGTGACTGAGAACCAGCCAAATAGCGCAAAAGGGGTCTTCGGATGTGACATTACAATTAATTTTGATTTTTGAGTCCCTATGCAAGTAGAACAGTGTATAATTTGGTGCAAGAATGGTGGAAATAGTTTGTACATTAATAACTTATTTTGAAGGAGCTCTATTTTTACTTTTACACAACGTATTACAATCCTGTTTGCATTTTCTGAAAACATTAAAATCTCTATTTAAGAATGTATCATAATGTATGGGCGGATCGGCTGAAAATCAGCCAAAAAGCAATAAAATTGCCTGCTGACATCCCAAATAGTGTCTAATGGTGTTCTTAAACAAATAGTATTTATTTACCAGTCATAACTCGGTTGAATTGGTTTCTGACATACTTCCCGTTGACCATGGGTAATTAATTGGAAACCAATTGTGCAATTTTGGATTTTATTGCATAATTCTTATATAGTGGGAGTGGCCAGTCAGCTAGCAATTTGATTGGTTTTTGGCTGATTTTCAGCCGATACGCCCATACATTATGAGGCAATGGCGTATAGTTTGGGGCGGGATTTAATTCATTCGAATAATAATACCTTCAGTGCGTTTGATCATCGCGTTAGCGTGCCCTACACAAAGTTGCCGGCGTATGCGTTGTGCGTATAACGCAGCGTTGCCATGTGCGCGTGTGCTAAAGAACGCGATTAATTCAAAGCAGATAGTTGGTAAACAGCTCGCTGGATTCGCCGATTCTGTAAAGGGGGGAAATTTGTTGTTGTTTGATTAAAATAAATCTAACAAACTGCGTTATTTTATGATAAAAGATCAAAATAACCAATAAACTAACCGGCGGCCATACGGCGACTCATACACACGACGACACAATATGGTACAGCCTATACATTATAAGACCATCGTATGTAGCAAAACAGCTAAGAACTATATTTTATTCTTTAAGTAAATATGTATTTTATTAATATATTTGGTATATATTTATTGCGAAATTCAAACAAACATTGCTACTTCACCATATACATGTATACATTGTTTACAGAAATTCTAATGAGCAGACTTTCTATTCTACTGTTTACATTGAGTCATACGGCTGCATAGCAAAGTAGCGGTATCTTTTTTTGTTAAATCATTTAACTTGTTTTCGATATATCTCTTTGATAACGCGTAATTTTAAAACCAATTTAACGATGTTAATTATCTATTTACAATTGCATTTTAGAGTCCAAAGGTTTCCAGAATGCATTAACATGATTGCCTCGTAGGGTGAGAAAGTGAAACTAAAACGTCATCTATATTAACACTTTCGGCTGCAGACGACATTCCAAAATTTCAAAAAATGTTTCAAAAATGTCAAAATTGTTAAATTTCATAACCATATTTGGAAACACCATGTGAAATGCATTGAAATAAGTACAAACATGCTTAGTAATATTTCTATTGTATATGTATTTTTACCTTTTACCAAGTATGTACTTTTCCTTTTACCAAGTATGTATTTTTACCTTTTACCGTGTATGTATTTAATTCTATATGTATTTTATTCTGTAAAGCGCTGTGGTACCTCATTGTGTAAGAGCGCTATATAAATGCCTTGTATAATAATAATAATAATAATAATAGTATTGGTTCAGTGATCCTCGAGATAGACCTTGAAATTTGGGAAAGGTTTCTGAAAAATATGTTTTGTATATGGTCAAACTAATAGCCGCATGGAAAGTGTTAGGCGGGGAAATGAGTTGCAACTTCCGGTGGTGGTGAACTGTACTGAACAGTAGAACCTTCATTTCCCGTCAAATCTTTTGAACAGGTTTTCGACATACCTTTCTTTTCATGCGTTTAATTTGAAAACAAACATACCAATCTTAATTATCATTTCACCACCAGACCACTTTAGGCCTACATGCAGGGATAGCACTGGATCAAAAATGCCCGGCAAAAATGTGAGAGTTCCCATGACATTTTTCAGGACCCCGTAGGACTTCAAAAAACAACTTTAAGAGGTCCCCCAAGAAATTGAGGGGTCCTGAAGTTTGGGTTTTTGAAAATTTTACCTTTTTACGGGCAGTTTTAATGATTTTATATTGTGAGCAAAGGATGGATATGTAATTTACAGAATTTCTTAAGGTTTCCATTTCCATACATCGTCACATTTAAGGGGTCCCTTCAATTTTGATCGGGACCCGCAAGTCTTTCCAATTTGAAACCTGACGCGTCACTATTAGAAAGTGAGAGGTCTAGGACGCGCAGACGCGTCAGAATGCGACCCCTGCCTACATGTGGTGATCCTAAGGTTTCCAGAATGTATAAACATGATTAAATCAATGGCGTAAAAGTCAAACTGTAAAAATAAGTTGAGCTGGGTCATTTATAGGTGTATTGACTTTTCACCCGTTGGCTTTTATTGACATAAATCCTTTTAGACAATTTACAAAGGAAGTGGGAGGAGTAGGTTTTTTGAGATATGTCGACTAGTTTCGGCCGTTTAAGTGAGAATCGATGACCTCGATCATGGCGCGTGGTTTGTGCCATGCCGTGTATTTTAAATGGTTAAAGAGCATATTTTAGTGGTTGTATCCCCTTAGAAACAATTAATCTTGATTTTGTGTTCTTATTCAGATAGAACATTTAGGCCTAAATGTTTTAAGGTGGTACCAAAATCAAAAATGCTGTTCATGTACAGATAAAACGGTGTCTATAGCTTGTAGGCTACATTAGCGTATTTATATAAAGAACATACGAAATTTGGGTATTTCCAGTAAAAATGTGGTCTATTTGTACACAAATTAATTTGTGACTACCATAAATCATGATAATAATTAACATAGGCCTAGGCTTTATAAATTTATGTAATTTTTCGAATTCAGCACAACAGTTCTGATTCATCTTCTTTTCCTAAACGTTTCGACACCGTGGAGGGCAAAAGGTCATATGTTGATTTATTATTATGACGAAAATAAAACATGATACAAATGTGTAATTGTTATCACAGAGAGCGTATTTTAGGTATTTCCCCCTTTCATAAATTTCATTATTTTACATTTGTTTGCTCTTATTACGGTAAATGTCGGTATAACTTTTTTTTGGTACCACAATGTTGATAGTTTGTACATTTATAGCATATTAAATATATGATGAAATTACGATGGGTACTGCCTGTACACCGCAATCGCTGCTTGTTAGTTGTTGAATTTCGGATTCAGCACAAAGAGTCAGACAAGACTGATCCCTTCAGATGCTTCACCCAGTGGCGTAGCTACTGCCCCCCCCCCCCTGACCGAAAAAAACCCTTTGTGCCCCCGCCCCCAGCCCTATTTATGCCCCGTTCGGTGTACAACATGCCTATAATACCTCCCCCCTAACATTTTCTGAGCTGACTAAAAACATATTTCGAACACTCTTTTACGAAAATATCTGATCTTGACCGCCCCCCCCCCCCAAAAAAAAACCCCAACAACAAACAAACAAACAACACCTAGCTACGCCAGTGGTTTTTCGGTTCGTTAAGATAGTCATAGGCCTACCTCAGGGAATAGCAGTGAACGGCATATGTAGCATCTGGTCCCGTCCGCAACTTGTGTCCCAGGACCATAAATTAGATTTATTCCGTATTGGCGCCCTAACCCTAACCCTAACCCTAACCCTAACCATAACCCTAACCCTAATCCTAAGCCTAACCCAACCCTAACCCTTACCCTAACCCTAACCCTAACCCTGCATATTATGTATACGGACATTGACCATAACTTGCACGCAATAACATAATAATATCTGCACATTCTACTACAGTAGAACGGGGATTTCAGTATTTTCTGAGCCAATTTGTTATCGTAATTTATGCGTACATAAACTACACGTTATAATGTGCCTCGTAGCGTTGTGCTCAGTATTATGTATGCATGCCTAACCGAACGGTACACGCGTGACATATAAACATGATAAATGTGCATTTGTCCTTATTATAACTACATGTATATTGACACAGTAGAAATCGCTAACCTTAAACTTACCTGATCTGATTCTGTAATTATAATAATTCTAATACTACTTTGTAAAACCCGGATACAAACTGATTGTATTTCATATAGTAATCTGCAGTCGTTTATCAGCCAATCATGTCATGAAGGGAAGTCCATGTAAATTGAAACACACTCTTTCATACAATATGATCATTCCTAACGCAAAAAGGAATATTTTAGATATGCAGCTTCAAAATTAATTCGCAAACAACAATGTATCTTATGCCGTAAACATCACATTAAAATCACAACACTTCTTCGTGTGGTATTTCCGTGTGAATAATAGTCCCTTTACCTGGAATAGTTTTCAATTGAGTTTTTTTCAATGAGTCACGTACATACACATCGGGTATGATGGTATGATTTATGACAAGGGAAAACCCCGAATATAATATAATAGACTAGACTAGAATGATATTTATTTCGGTATATTGAGAAAAAACCCAGCACCATATTTATATCCGCATTTATTAAAGGTAGATGACCCGATCACATTCCAATTTTCAACTTGAAGTTTTCTATTCTACATGAAAGGTCATCCTTAAAAAAGTCGTGTTCCAAAGTTTGAGTTGCATAGCTCTAATGGTTCTTATTTTAGACGCACAAGATGCTGTGAACTGTACCCATTGAGTAGTACACAAACTATATCGGTGATTCGACGTTCTTTCATCGATTTCTCCGTAACTATACCGATTTAGGCCGTCAAATTTCAGTATGATGATGAGAAAAATACGAGCTTTCATTTGATATGAAAATCTCAGTATGTTTGAAATAATTCTGTGTTACGAAAACATTTTCATCTACCTTTAATATTATATTATTAGTATTTAAATTCAATTTAATTATCCCATGTTTGTTCATGCAATAATATACGAAAAGATATTTACCCCAGGTGTCTGGTATTGTGGAAAGCTAGAAGATAACCATCACTTTTAGGTGAGACTAAAAAGACTACAAAGTAGTCAAGTGTTGTTTTAAAGATGCACTTTTAGGTGATGCATTTTGCTCGATCATCACTAGGGTGGATGTACAAATTGAAGGTTGTGCATTTTTAAAATTTTAGTAGTCCCAGTTTTTATGATTTTAACACACAAACAATACCGTTTTCTTCCTTAGGAGTTGAAGTTGAAATTCAGTTACCATTACCAATGATAGAAATTTGATATATATTAATTAAACTGCACTTCATTAAACTAGAATATGTACCATTTCTAAAGCCCAAAACAAAGAAAAAAAACCACAAATTTAGGAAAACAAGTATTTTGAAAAGTTAACGGTTGCTGATTTAGAGGAATGGAATTGTTTTTCAAAACGGCATACGTAGTTATTGAATGTATACATTAGTTCGATTGTTTAGCGAGGGATTGGTCTAGAAGACTAGAAATAAAAAAATAAAAATAGCAAAAATTACAAAATGCTGCATACATCTGATTTAAGGTTTTTTTGTTTGTTATTATTTGCTTTAACATATATCTAAATCTGACGCGTAATATTAGGCCTATACTTCTCTTTATTTTTTTCCTTCTAAATTTATGTCTAGTTTTCTAGTTTTGACCAAAATAGTTCATTTGACTAAAAACGTACGAAAATACATAAACATTTAAAATAAATAAATAGCCTAATATAAAAAACATTAAACGATAAGGATAAATTAATTATACAATCTTTGGAATTCCAAACCCGTAATGGTCATCAATTATTTGGTCCCTCAATACTGAACACAAGTACCCCCGCCCCCTAAAAAAAAAAAAAAAAAAAAAAAAAAAGAAAACACCCAAAACAAAACAACAACATAAGACATTGACGAAATTGTATATGTTGGACATTCGTTATTAGAGCATCAAAAGAAAATTTCATTGTGAATATGCTTAGGTTACGTTTTTAACCTCGGCACCCATGATAAAAGGTTGTTTTGTTACATTTATTTTATTTTTTGTCTTTAGGCTATTGTATTTGTGTAACCATCTATCAGATTGACTTGTGTACGTGTTTGGTCTGATTTTAAAGGTAAAAATACCCTTTGATAATCTAAAGTGAGAACAAATCTATCACTTTTGATTTAATTGATAGAGCCGGTTAAGCATAATTAGTTAGGGTGGTTGAGGAAGTGGAGGAGGAGGAAGTGGAGGAGGAGGAAGTGGAGGAGGAGGAAGTGGAGGAGGAGGAAGTGGAGATAGGAGGAGGAGGAGAATTAGATAACTGCCTAATACCGTATATGGGTGAAATGGAGTGTTGTCCTGTAATCAGTGGCGTAGCTCAGGGGGGGGCAGGGGGGGGGGCAAATGCCCCCCCTGACGAAAAAATCCAATTTGTGCCCCCGCCCCACCCCTCTAAAATAAAAAAAAAGGGGTGAGAAAAAAAGGAAATAGGAAAAAATTGAAGAAAAAAGACCGAGGTTATTAGCCAAATCGAAGGCAAAATTGTAAATGTAGTACATTTACTGTGCGATATTTTTTGACTGTGCGATTTTTGTTGACTGTGCGAAATTTTTTGAGCCCCCCCCCCCCCCACACTTACGTGAAATTCACGAGGTAAGTGACTAGAAAAAATTTGGGGGCAACCTTTTACGAAAATTTTAGAAATCTTGCCCCCCCCCCCCCCCCCTGAAAAAATCCTAGCTACGCCACTGCCTGTAATAGAGCTTTCTTATCATGCTTTTACTTACGTCTTATGCCATTGTGGTTGTAAATGATGCAAGCTAGCAAGCATGCTTTACATCGTTTACTGAAGTATTAATTAAGTTAATTAACCATTCTTCAAATATGATTTACGAAGTATAGGATGAACCATGTACACACAGTCATAAATTATTTTTTGTTTAGGTTTCAAAAATTTTACTTTAAGGAAAATTGGAAGAAAAGAGTTTGATGTAAAAGAAATAGTCCTATGTAATTGCATACAGAAATTAAATTTGTAATTGCTATTGTAATTTGCGGAATATTTATGATTTTGTGCTATCAGGGATTTGTAGTTTTATCCAACACCTTATTATAACGATAGTTTTAACATGCCCACTATTGTAGGTTGAGTTGATGTTATCAGTTATTGAAGTGGATGATGTAATGGCAGCATATGGGCTATTCCGCAAAAAATGGGACCATTTCAGCTTTGGAAAATCAAGAAAATAAATTGTTTCAAATCTGCTTACTTTGATTATTTTTGATGACCCAATATGCTAAAGTTACTAGAACAATAATGTTTGCGAACACCACTGCTCACATTTTTACGCACGAAACCATGTAATTCAAGTGTTTTATAATTATGTTTTATCACTCGGTGAACGGCGTTATCTAGTGCCATATTGCATTGGCAGTGCCATTACATCCCTAACGAAGTCCGAATATGATATAATTTTTTTTGTCGTTGAGAGGTCTCCCCCATAACAATTTTACAAGCTATGCGACAGAAGAATGAATTTTCATTTTTTAGCCTCAACAAATCTCTTGCTATGAATCAACGCTTTTGACAACTATGTGCTTTCAATTTTGTACCTATTTCCAAAACTTGTTTTGTAAATTTTACTCTTGTAGAAGAATATTCCCTTCTGTAATGTATCAATTGTTATATTTTCAACATTGAAATTGTATGTCATTATATAAAGATACTTTATTTGCTATTTGTAATGGTATTATTCTTGTATAACACCGTTCACGTGTTTTTTTGTGTGTTTTTTCCCATTCATTTTATTTTTCTTTCATCTATATTCTATACATACTTATATAACATAATAATAATATATCAAACATACCGGTATCAATAAGTTACAAATATGAAGAAAAAAACCCCATGACTCTACCAGCGAACAGCATGTACCAACAATTACCATTTGCATGAAGATAGATGGCTAATGATCATCAATGGCACATGACCTTCGCAGTTGAGTTGACAAACAAAGCAATATATGGTCAACTCTCATGAAAATAGTGCAAATGAGATTTCAGAAGTTGAAGAAAAAAATTGTCTCCAATTTTATTTATTACACTATTTTTTAATAGTAGACATGTACTGGATACTAGATTAAAAATTTTGTGAACAACACTCATTGCATTTTTGTACAATATAACGTTGAATTTATATTATAATATCACTTGTTTGCAGCTTTTGCTCCATGTTTATTACGTTATATACTTCCTATCAGCTCTAAATCAGAACGAGTTTACAAACTGTGATGCCAAAAACACAAAATTATAGTTACGAAAGCATACTTCTACCAATTACAGCGAACAAAATGCAATGTAATTTTGTAAATTGCAAGTATTATGAATTGTTTTTGGTCTTCACATCACTGTTTGAACCTCAGCTTTAAAACTAAAAAAATGCACGGTTTTCCAATATGAATATCTTTGTGCAAAGTATAAAATATATCTTTAATCGTATCTTTTTCCAAGCGTTATAATGTGTTTTTAAAAATTAGCTCAGAAACAATAAATATTATGCTTTACCAAAAACGCTGGCATTGGTATTCGGACTTGAAGGGGTGGGTAACGTAATAAACATATACAAACACATGTAAACAAATATATTCAACATCGACCAAGTCAGTTTATTTTGTACACAGACATATCTTGTAAATGGTATTTTAGTAAAAGTTAGGTTGCCTAAAGTCCACTAAAAGACAGTTCTATATATTGTCGACTTGCTCTTTTGATGTAGGGTAAATATGGTGAATAACGTAATAAACATGGTCACTAAATCGACAGATGTAACATGGCACTTTACAGATATGTTGTTAGACCATGACATTATTACCTTTATGTAAATTTTAATAGCACTAAATATTGAATAGCCTTTTATCTCTTAAAATTAGTAAGATATTGATTTGTTTTATTTAAAATGATGGTAGTAGAATTGTTAATAAGATTGTACTCTGATGACCTTTTTGTCTCCACTGTTGCATTTGGTTCTGCCGGTATCGCCATTGGTTTTTTGCACTGTGTGGCACATATTTCTGTATAATAAAGATAACAAAAACAAAACAAAGTTAATGACATATATTGCAGCTGTTTCAGCTAGGTATACCGTATTTATTCACACAATTATACGAATTGGTTTATTACGTTATCCAATAGCCATAGAACTATGCATCATTGAAGCATGCAAACAAATGAGATTGTGTCAGTATGTGAGACAATATGTATGTACACTAAGTTAACATTCATAAACACATAATAAATGTTGAATCACTATGAACAGGGTGCAATTATATTTATCAAATGATGGAAAGTTTATTACGTTGTCCATTATAAGGTGGTTTCAGTCCTCACATAGAATAGTCCACATATTACAATTATAACATTGGATACAATGTATGATACTCAAGTACATCAATCATGAAAGTTACTGAATTGACGCCAACATTGACAT
The DNA here is from genome assembly GCA_035610835.1 of Ophiura sarsii. Taxonomy (NCBI): domain Eukaryota; kingdom Metazoa; phylum Echinodermata; class Ophiuroidea; order Amphilepidida; family Ophiuridae; genus Ophiura; species Ophiura sarsii. The sequence goes on along the minus strand of CM069443.1, from coordinate 71,852,626 downwards.
GAGACTAGACAATGAGGTTGGTTACGTTATCCCGTTTATTACGTTATTGGCAACTGCAACAGTGCCTAATGCTGGCTTATAACGTATATACAAAGTAATCAATGAAGATGTTAACGATACCTACTGCATTTCTTCACATTATTAACCCCATTCTGATATCATAGGTCCATTTTCAATGTGCTTAAGAGATCTATAATGACTTCAACTGTCATTCAGCTTAATGTTCATATTACTTACAAGAAAAAATGAGGAATTCTTACCATTCGTCGTGGTTTTTTTGCATTGTACTTTCATCGAGTATCCCCCATGCATGCCTGCGAAAAGGGCCTGCCACGTATCTTTGTTTAATACAGTCGTAGAGAGCAGCTGTCTCTCTGTCGATTTATTCGACAACGTAATAAACGATAACGTAGTAAACGTTTTTCGTACTCAAAGTACCATGTAGACGATCTGGAAAGAGCTAGCGAGTGTTCCAAGTAACCACATAGTCTATGTATATGTATCAAATTGGTTTTTAACCAAAAAGTGTGTTTTGATACATAGTTCGGGAGAAATCTCAACAACGTAATAAACATCCTTAACAAGGTCGCATGCTTTGCAGCATTTTGATTTCTTCTCAAGGTCAGACATGCTGCTATAGATTTTTGATAATATTATTTTCCAACACCCATGTTCTTTTAGATTCAGAATATGTACATTTAAATGTTTAAATGTTAATTTTGAACAATGTTGATCCTCAATATGTCGCAGGTAACGTAATAAACATCAACATCTCGGACAACATATATGAAACTGAAACAGGTAAACATCGTAAAAGATGTGCATTTTTTTTCTATCCATGGAATATCGCTATATGTTCCCTACAAATTATGACATATCTTGTAGAAAATGGTGCCCTATTTGTATTGTAATTAATAAAGGCAAAATATACATTTATGCTGCGGACATGGAAATTTCGCTAATTTGGGGTATATGAGGGCATTTTTTTGAGTGAAAACACGTTCAGAAGTATATCAAAGTATATAGATCCAAGTAGAAAACATCAATATCTATCTAGAAAAGAAGTTTTTCAAGCAAGAAAACATTGCATAACACAGAAATGGACCAAAGACATCAAAAAGTTCATTTTGCACTGTTTTCATGAGAGTTAACCATATAATACTAGCGGCGTACCCTCGCTACGCTCGGGCACTCGCTAGTTGAGTATTATTATCTAAATTAGATACCTTCATGATTTGTAGCAAAATGGGCATAGACAATGAGTTCAAAATTGTAGATCCCTGAATTATTTTTTTTCATTTGAAATAGACTTTGTTCACAGAAATTGAGTTTTGTGATATCTTTGAATCTCGGACCCAATTTCAATATCCCATTTAGGAGGGAAACAATGTTATAGTTACTCCAATTGTTGGAAGTGGCTCTTTTTACTTAAGGCTTTTTTTCCATCTTTTCTAACTTTCATTTCATTCAGCCAGCATGCTTATATAGGAATTTTAAGCCTGGCCCGAGCATTTTGCTTGAGCTTGGTCCCTTAGACCCAAGCGTGTGTCCGTACGGACCGACGATTTAAACAAACAAACAAACAAACAAACAAATCCCCCAAAATGTGCAGTACCAACCCCATACCCCATATAGTGTACATGGTATAATAGATAGAAGATAGTGTGCGGTTAGTCGTCAACATGATCAAAGCGTATATTTAGGCTATTGTGCAATAGCAAGAGGTCCTTGATACTCAGGTGCCCTTAATCCTAATATCGGTGCCACGGCGCCCTTAATAATCCAGGGATCTTAATAAGGCCTACCCAGAAACGCTAAATATTATTAGGTATCCCATAATAAGACATGAAATAACCACTCTGGTAGGCCCTACCCCATACATCCTTAAAATCCAGTTATCACAGGTACCCTTAATATTCCATACTCCAGGTACCCAGTGTACCCTTATAATCCACACAGGCCTACCCACCCCATGTGTTCATACACACGTGTAGGCCTAGATTTCACAACCCCCTTCGCGGACGCCCCCCCCCCCCCCCCCCCCACCCTAAATGTTGCTAAGTATCTCATAGAACACGCCCCGCTGTATTAAATACATTTAGGTCCGCGACGCCACTGGTTTTTTTTAGTGGTTTTATTAAGTTTTATAGTGGGTCTTTCATAGTTGGCGGGAGGCGGGTTCTCACCATGATCACTTGATGTACCCACCCAGTTCAGTGTTAGCCATCCGTTTATTTTATTTTTCGGCCTATTGACATTAAATTATTTCTCCAGTAGGACTATTTCTGCATGCATATTTTGCTCTAACAGTTCCTTGTTTATTTATAGGCCTATCCCCCATGTATAATATGATATCCCGGTTTTCTGGTCTATCTATGTTTTTATATAGCGCGCCCTGCCCGTGGCCCGCATTGTGGATGGGTCCCTACCCCATACATCCTTAAAATCCAGTTATCACAGGTACCCTTAATATTCCATACTCCAGGTACCCAGTGTACCCTTATAATCCAGACAGGCCTACCCACCCCATGTGTTCATACACACGTGTAGGCTTAGATTTCACAACCCCCTTCGCGGACGCCCCCCCCCCCCCCCCCCCACCCTAAATGTTGCTAAGTCTCTCATAGAACACGCCCCGCTGTATTAAATAAATTTAGGTCCGCGACGCCACTGGGTTTTTTTAGTGGTTTTATTAAGTTTTATAGTGGGTCTTTCATAGTTGGCGGGAGGCGGGTTCTCACCATGATCACTTGATGTACCCACCCAGTTCAGTGTTAGCCATCCGTTTATTTTATTTTTCGGCCTATTGACATTAAATTATTTCTCCAGTAGGACTATTTCTGCATGCATATTTTGCTCTAACAGTTCCTTGTTTATTTATAGGCCTATCCCCCATGTATAATATGATATCCCGGTTTTCTGGTCTATCTATGTTTTTATATAGCGCGCCCTGCCCGTGGCCCGCATTGTGGATGGGTCCCTACCCCATACATCCTTAAAATCCAGTTATCACAGGTACCCTTAATATTCCATACTCCAGGTACCCAGTGTACCCTTATAATCCACACAGGCCTACCCACCCCATGTGTTCATACACACGTGTAGGCTTAGATTTCACAACCCCCTTCGCGGACGCCCCGCCCCCCCCCCCCCCCCCCCCCCCCTAAATGTTGCTAAGTCTCTCATAGAACACGCCGCCGCTGTATTAAATAAATTTAGGTCCGCGACGCCACTGGGTTTTTTTAGTGGTTTTATTAAGTTTTATAGTGGGTCTTTCATAGTTGGCGGGAGGCGGGTTCTCACCATGATCACTTGATGTACCCACCCAGTTCAGTGTTAGCCATCCGTTTATTTTATTTTTCGGCCTATTGACATTAAATTATTTCTCCAGTAGGACTATTTCTGCATGCATATTTTGCTCTAACAGTTTCTTGTTTATTTATAGGCCTATCCCCCATGTATAATATAATATCCCGGTTTTCTGGCCTATCTATGTTTTTATATAGCGCGCCCTGCCCGTGGCCCGCATTGTGGATGGGTCCGCGATGGGACTGAGGCACTGTCGTAGAAACGCATTTTCCCTGTCACTATTTAGTATTAACACATGTTATCCTGGATGCAGGCCTACGGTTTGCGCCTTATACGGTTTGCGCCGGCCTTCCTCCCAGTTCCTTCAAAGGGGTTCCTGTATTGTACCCTGGCCCTGCCCTGGCTATATAATTGACTTTTTGTCTCATCATGCCGTTTTCTTGTACTATAGGGTTTGCAACGGATGCTTGCCGCCTTTACTCTACCACATAACAAACTACGCTTTGAGCCACTAACGCATGTGCACCTACGCGTGTTCCGGTATCGCCCGATTACGCGTGCGCCGGCAATCGGCGCCTGACTACGCGTGCGCCGGCAATCGCCTGAATACGCGCGCGCCGACAATCGCCCGATTACGCGAGTTGTGCGCCGGCCATCGCCATGGCGTACCCAGCGTATACGCGGCGCGTAGCAATTACGTAGCAACGGGCTATAAAGGCCCAAATTTCACGAAATCTAACCCAAATTTTAAAAATCAAACATAAACTGGTTCGTCGTGGGACCCATACGCACTCGCACAGAAAATTTGAAGTCAATCGAAGGTGCGGAAAGGGGAGAACATCTCAGGACAGGAATGGGCAACTCCGTATTATATTATAGATGGGCTGTTATGTACATGTGTTTTACAAGAAGAATATCAGAACCTACTATTTACTCTGTGCTATGTAGGCTTTTGCCAATCTTATGCCACACATTTTCACTGTGTCTCAAAATACTAATTCTCCATTTTAATTCGTATAGAAACCATTTAGGGGACATATCCAAACTCTCAGTGATTTTAAAGCATTTTTCTACCGATTTTACCCCGGTATTCCAACGAAATAGAACGAAATAACAATGCATTTCGTTGGAATACCGGGGTAAAATCGGTAGAAAAATGCTTTAAAATCACTGAGAGTTTGGATATGGCCCCTTAAATGCATCAACGTTTTTATTATCAGTGATCTTGATATGTCTGGATCTATATAGAGTGAACGACGCCAGACTAAGCATTCTATTTAGCATTACATTCAATACATTTTGATTATCTGGTTTATAACCAAGCACAATGATTTTTAACGATATCTCTGGACATGGAATATTGTTAGAAATAATAAATCTTTTAAAATGAACCCAAAGCTTTTTGACAGGCAATAAATGAATGTAGATAATCATCTGATGTGTTGCACTCAAAACAAGTAGGTGAGTTCGCCTTATTCCATTTATATAAGTTAGCTTTGGTAGCGATGATTCTATATAATAATTTGTAATTGAACTCTGCCAATTTTCTCTCTTTTTCTAAAATAGTTTTCATAGTCCAAATATCGTCCCATTTTGGTGACGTAGACAGTTCCTGTGCCCATCTTTTCTGAATTATTGGCACGACTGTAAACTTTTTAACTACATGAACGTAAATATACCTTGATTGCCAATACATTATATTGACACGTTTTTTATTTACATATACACGAGGTTCTTAAACGAGTACTTATTTCAATAGGCATATTGTTGGCGTTTAATAAAGCCAACCAATTCTTTGGAATTGATTTGAAAATAATAAAAAGCTCTGCAATCCAGTTGTGCTTATTTTTAAGCTTGTCAAGTATATGTAGTGGAAATGATACCATCATTATTTATAAGATCATTGATATATATTATATCACTATCAATCCAGTGTTTGAAATACAAGGTCTTGCCATTGTGCATGATCAGGTCATTTCCCCATATAATATGACTTTTGACCCTTATGAGTCGTTGATTGGTAAGTTTCTATAATCATTATCTAGATTATGCCATGCTTTTACCAGATCTGAATAAAATTTTGGTAGACCAATTAACGATGGGGCATTCTTTGCTTCCACAAAATTCATATTTAAGATTAACAAGTTTGGACCATGACCATTTAAATAGCGTTTAAAAAGGCATTTCCATTTACTATCATCATCATACATATAACGTTTTAACCATATACATTTCAAAGCTATACACTGAGATTTAAAATCACACATTTTTATTCCTCCCATATTGTAATTTCGAATGAGAGTCTTTCTCTTTATTTTCTCCGATTTTTTATTCCATAAGAAATTGAAAATAATTGAGTTCACTTCATTCGTGAAATTTTCAGGAACGGGTAGACAAGACATTAAAAATGTTAGATTGGATATACCAAGACATTTTATAATAGTTGCTTTACCATACAGCGTTAGCTTTCTTCTATACCATGAGTTCAAGATTCGAATTAGTCGATCTTTTTTCTCTTGCCAAATGCTCTTGTAACATTCTATCATATTGTGTCCAAAATAAACTCCAAGAGACTTAACACTTTCAGTTGGCCATTTTACAGAGTTATGTTTTACAAAGTGACCAAATGCTAAACCTTGAGATTTTTCCACATTAATTTTTGGTCCTGCAAAATATCCAAATGTATTAATGATTTTCAACATGCTATCAAGAGATTCTTTCGTTGAGCAGAAAAGAGTTGTATCGTCAGCAAATTGGCTAATACGAGCTTCACATTTTTCTTCGTCATTGTCATCAATGACAATACCTGAGATAGTTTTATCCTGTCTTATGTTCAAAGCTAAGACTTCGGAGACTACAACAAACAAGAGTGCAGATAACGGGCAGCCTTGACGCAAACCTCTGCTCAATCTAAAGAACTTTGATTTCCAACCAAGATTTAAAACAGAACTCTCAATATTATCATACATTACTGTAATCCAATTGATAAACGATGGTCCAAAATTAAACTTCTGTAATGTTTGAACTATAAAGTTCCATTCGACGGTGTCGAAAGCTTTTTCGAAATCTACAAACAAAATCGCAGCCGATTTATTCTCATTTATACATAAATTAATAACATCATCAATTAATCTTATATTTGTACCTATATCTACCTTTTATGTAACCAGTTTGATCTGTATGTATGATTTTACTTATAACTTTCTTCAAACGATTTGCAAATACCACTGACATGATTTTGTAGTTCACGTGTATGATAGTTATGGGATTGAAACAAAGATAAAACAATTGAAACTGACATACATCATGTAGCTGTTGCAGACACTTTATTTGTGTAATCAATTTTAATACTAAAAAATGATTTAAACCATACATTTGGGACAAATTTCCCAATATTGACCATCAAACAGTGGTCAAATATTTAATGTTCACTTTAAATGTTTTATATAGCTTGCATTTTCGTTTAAAAGGGGTATGAACCATTACATTAACTATTGTATTAAATTACATGCACACTGCCTCGCATTATTGTGAAGTTGTTCTCTTTTGTTATTGATAATGGACATTTTAGGGTGAATTCCGTTATCCCTGTGAACAGCGTTATCAATGGTTATCCTGACATACACACGCGCAATAAGCCTGTCGATAGCACATGCTCAATACTTGCTCGATATAGCGATTTGGCTATGTGTAGCGCGGTAGTAAACACTCATATATGTGGATAATGAGCCATATATTAACACTTACAGCATATTTCTAGAAGAAACCGGTTGGTTCACAAAGTGATATGCGTTATAAAGAACACGAAAGAAGAAACAAACTCACGGTTTTCAATGTTTCGCTGCTGTATCTAGACTTCTTAAAGATTTTCCAATGAAGAAAGATTGTGCTCTTGCAATATTTTCTTTAAATGAGGGTGATAACACTTTACATGATAACGCCATTCACGATAACGCCTTTCACGTTTTCATCCCTTTTCGGACCTTCTGCAGGCCGTATGGTTGCATTTCTATTTTTTTTCGACACAAATGGTGAGAAAAACATTGGACCTTTAACATATTACCTTTTATAAGCTAACAGAATACCTATTTACCAAAAAACATCGATCACGGAGTTGACAAGCTTAAAACGGTCGTTTGAAATACCGAACTTCAACATTTTTTATTGCCCAAATGATGTGTCAGATACTTTCGAGGTGATATAATTTTACTATCGTGGTGGGTTTGCTACGGGATCGTTTATAAACGATTGCAAATGTAGTACATTCAGTTTATGTTGGAATGCTAGGCGTACGGATATTGGAAATTACACGAATTTCTGGGAAAGTTCATTTGATATTAAAAGTGCACGTGTAGATTAATGTAGGCAGAACTAAATGCCATTATATGTTTGATACGTTTGCCCATTTTTGTGGAATGGCCCATATAGGCATACATATGTGCGTTATGTACATGATAGTTTGAACACCCTGTTTATTAAATTATTGTGCGAAACAATGCTTTATGATTGTACAGCGATGGTTTACCTTCATGTTATCACTCAAACGTGATCAAAAGAATCACCTTTAGGTTAATTATAATATATTTCATCACTTGTATAATTATTTCAGTACTTTATATTGCATATTTTGACCATCCTGTACATATAATTTCCTGATAAGCTGACCAATTAATATTGTACATGGCTTGATGGGTAGCTTATTCAAATACAACAAAAACATGTCCAGCTTTCATATAGGTTTAGTCTAGTCGACTTTGTATACCTTGTATCATTTCACTGTCACACAATCGAACAACATCCTCTGATACTTCCCATCCGAGAACCGACGTAATACAAGGTCTATTGACATTGGATTTACCAAAGAACTGCGCTTTAAGCACACTAGGGATTACTAGGGACGATGCTTTTTTTTGCGTCACGATAGTATCACACCCCTTCATAACGCGCTAATATTGAATTTGCTGCCTGTACATCTAGAAACACGTGAAGGCGATATTTCTGAGGCTGTGTAAGAGTTTCGGCCATCCAGCAGCGGTGGGTATTAAGAGGATCGTCTTCTCTTCTCATCTATGTCTCACTCAAAGTCTGCACGGCGGAAATGGCGCTGGTTACTATAGTGAACCTTACGGCATGGATAGCGTACAGCATCGCAAGCAGTAGGCGATATGAAGGGCGGTACCAAAAACGCTTGAGTGGATACCAGCCAACTGAGTCCGTAGCGGGATCATTAGGAGTTGTTTCCAAGGCTTTTTATCCAGTTCAGATTCTGTTTGGTTTGACCATGATTTGTCAGGCCAGAGACACGCAGACTTATTGGCTCAATTATAGCCTACACGCGACAATACCCAGGAGAGTGTATCATGTTTGTGTCCTTGTACTGGCATGACTGTTTGCGGTCAATGCAAAGCCAGTGTTTTAAAAATTACAATATACTAGTACACTACTACTAGCAATTTAACGTTTAGAACATTCTGTCTTATCTTTTTAGTAGGTTTATACAAGTCAAAAACTGAGATATCTGGAGACATTAATGTAAAGGGCAAAACATTTAGAATAATATTTCAGTGATTTCAGTTTTTCTCTTTGATATTTTGAAGTTAATTTTAGAGTGAACTTGAGAGTGAAAATTATTCCAAAGTTAAAATGAATTGAATAAAACTGTGGGGTGGGCCTATGGTAAGTTGATGACGTTGAGAATCTTTAGATACATTTGGTGGTTTCCATTCAGAATACAAAAGTCGTGGTGTTAAATCAAGCATAAAATGCCATCAAAATATCTTATTTTATAAAGATGAATGGATCAATTGTTACATTTTAAAGTTACTTGAATATTTAGGATTGAACTTGAGAGTGAAAAATTATCCCCTTCTGTTCCAAACTTTCGAAGTAAGATATATTGACATTATGCGAAAGTGCAACGCTCACACAGAGCGTGTTTCTGCTGGGGAAGAAACCGCTAATAAACTCTAAGTTTGCCCAGCTGAAACAGGCAGAACCCGGCAATAATCGGCAATAATCTTTTTGCAGTGTCCCAGCAGAAACACGCTCTTAGAAACCGCACCACTTTAATACAGTGGCGTAACCAGCGGTGGGGAACCCTTGCCCCCCCCCCCCCCCCCCCCCCCCGCTTGCCCCCCAAATGAAATCAAGTACGGCTGTAAATGAAATTTACAAACAAAGTACACACCAAATCCCCCCCCCCCAATAATGACATCGTACGCACTCTAAATGGGAAATAGCGCCATAACCATGATAACAGTATACTCGCACCCCTTTGAAAATGCGTGATTTAAACATAATCTATGTCGTTTCCCTTCCCCGCACCCCTTTGAAAATGTTTCAATTACACATTCCCAGCATCGCTTCTCTTTCGCAAACTTTTGGGATGTGATTTGTTGACATAAATCAGCAATGTGCAACGCATTCTTATCACCCGCACCCCTTTGAAAATGTTTAAATTACACATCATTCAACATCCCTATTCTTTCTCCCAACTCTTGAGACATGATATTTTGAAATAGGTGAGAATGCAACGCACTCTAAATGGGAAAATAGCGCCATAACAGTACTCGCACCCCTTTGAAAATGCGTGATTTAAACATAATCTATGTCGTTTCCCTTCCCCGCACCCCTTTGAAAATGTTTCAATTACACATTCCCAGCGTCGCTTCTCTTTCGCAAACTTTTGAGATGTGATTTTTTGACATAAAGCAGCAATGTGCAACGCATTCTTATCACCCGCACCCCTTTGAAAATGTTTAAATTACACACCATTCAACATCCCTATTCTTTCTCCCAACTCTTGAGACATGATATTTTGAAATAGGCGAGAGTGCAACGCACTCTAAATGGGCATACAGCGCCATAACAGTACTCGCACCCCTTTCAAAATGCCTGATTTAAACACAATCTATGTCGATCACCTTTCCCGCACCCCTTTGAAATGGTTTCAATTACACATTCCCAGCATCGCTTCTCTTTCGCAAACTTTTGAGATGTGATTTTTTGACATACAACAGTAATGTGCAACGCATTCTTATCAACCGCACCCCTTTGAAAATGTTTAAATTACACATCATTCAACATCCCTATTCTTTCTCCCAACTCTTGAGACATGACATTTTGAAATAGGCGAGAGTGCAACGCACTCTAAATGGGAAATAGCGCCATAACCATGATAACAGTATACTCGCACCCCTTTGAAAATGCGTGATTTAAACATAATCTATGTCGTTTCCCTTCCCCGCACCCCTTTGAAAATGTTTCAATTACACCTTCCCAGCATCGCTTCTCTTTCGCAAACTTTTGAGATTTGAATTTTTTGACATACAATAGTAATGTGCAACGCATTCTTATCACCCGCACCCCTTTGAAAATGTTTAAATTACACATCATTCAACATCCCAATTCTTTCCCCCCAACTCTTGAGACATGATGTTTTGAAATAGGCGAGAGTGCAACGCACACTAAATGGGAAATAGCGCCATAACCATGATAACAGTATACTCGCACCCCTTTGAAAATGCGTGATTTAAACATAATCTATGTCGTTTCCCTTCCCCGCACCCCTTTGAAAATGTTTCAATTACACATTCCCAGCGTCGCTTCTCTTTCGCAAACTTTTGAGATGTGATTTTTTGACATAAAGCAGCAATGTGCAACGCATTCTTATCACCCGCACCCCTTTGAAAATGTTTAAATTACACACCATTCAACATCCCTATTCTTTCTCCCAACTCTTGAGACATGATATTTTGAAATAGGCGAGAGTGCAACGCACTCTAAATGGGCATACAGCGCCATAACAGTACTCGCACCCCTTTCAAAATGCCTGATTTAAACACAATCTATGTCGATCACCTTTCCCGCACCCCTTTGAAATGGTTTCAATTACACATTCCCAGCATCGCTTCTCTTTCGCAAACTTTTGAGATGTGATTTTTTGACATACAACAGTAATGTGCAACGCATTCTTATCAACCGCACCCCTTTGAAAATGTTTAAATTACACATCATTCAACATCCCTATTCTTTCTCCCAACTCTTGAGACATGACATTTTGAAATAGGCGAGAGTGCAACGCACTCTAAATGGGAAATAGCGCCATAACCATGATAACAGTATACTCGCACCCCTTTGAAAATGCGTGATTTAAACATAATCTATGTCGTTTCCCTTCCCCGCACCCCTTTGAAAATGTTTCAATTACACCTTCCCAGCATCGCTTCTCTTTCGCAAACTTTTGAGATGTGATTTTTTGACATAAATCAGCAATGTGCAACGCATTCTTATCACCCGCACCCCTTTGAAAATGTTTAAATTGCACATCATTCAACATCCCTATTCTTTCTCCCAACTCTTGAGACATGATATTTTGAAATAGGTGAGAATGCAACGCACTCTAAATGGAAAAATAGCGTCATAACAGTACTCGCACCCCTTTGAAAATGCGTGATTTAAACATAATCTATGTCGTTTCCCTTCCCCGCACCCCTTTGAAAATGTTTCAATTACACATTCCCAGCATCGCTTCTCTTTCGCAAACTTTTGAGATGTGATTTTTTTTGGACATACAACAGTAATGTGCAACGCATTCTTATCAACCGCACCCCTTTGAAATTTTTTAGATTACACATCATTCAACATCCCTATTCTTTCTCCCATCTCTTGACACATGACATTTTGAAATAGGCGAGAGTGCAACGCACTCTAAATGGGAAATAGCGCCATAACCATGATAACAGCATACTCGCACCCCTTTGAAAATGCGTGATTTAAACATAATCTATGTCGTTTCCCTTCCCCGCACCCCTTTGAAAATGTTTCAATTACACCTTCCCAGCATCGCTTCTCTTTCGCAAACTTTTGAGATGTGATTTTTGACATAAATCAGCAATGTGCAACGCATTCTTATCACCCGCACCCCTTTGAAAATGTTTAAATTGCACATCATTCAACATCCCTATTCTTTCTCCCAACTCTTGAGACATGATATTTTGAAATAGGTGAGAATGCAACGCACTCTAAATGGGAAAATAGCGCCATAACAGTACTCGCACCCCTTTGAAAATGCGTGATTTAAACATAATCTATGTCGTTTCCCTTCCCCGCACCCCTTTGAAAATGTTTCAATTACACATTCCCAGCATCGCTTCTCTTTCGCAAACTTTTGAGATGTGATTTTTTGACATAAATCAGCAATGTGCAACGCATTCTTATTACCCGCACCCCTTTGAAAATGTTTAAGTTACACACCATTCAACATCCCTATTCTTTCTCCCAACTCTTGAGACATGATGTTTTGAAATAGGCGAGAGTGCAACGCACACTAAATGGGAAATAGCGCCATAACCATGATAACAGTATACTCGCACCCCTTTGAAAATGCGTGATTTAAACATAATCTATGTCGTTTCCCTTCCCCGCACCCCTTTGAAAATGTTTCAATTACACCTTCCCAGCATCGCTTCTCTTTCGCAAACTTTTGAGATGTGATTTTTTTGACATACAATAGTAATGTGCAACGCATTCTTATCACCCGCACCCCTTTGAAAATGTTTAAATTACACATCATTCAACATCCCAATTCTTTCCCCCCAACTCTTGAGACATGATGTTTTGAAATAGGCGAGAGTGCAACGCACACTAAATGGGAAATAGCGCCATAACCATGATAACAGTATACTCGCACCCCTTTGGAAATGCGTGATTTAAACATAATCTATGTCGTTTCCCTTCCCCGCACCCCTTTGAAAATGTTTCAATTACACCTTCCCAGCATCGCTTCTCTTTCGCAAACTTTTGAGATGTGATTTTTTGACATAAATCAGCAATGTGCAACGCATTCCTATCACCCGCAACCCTTTGAAAATGTTTAAATTGCACATCATTCAACATCCCTATTCTTTCTCCCAACTCTTGAGACATGATATTTTGAAATAGGTGAGAATGCAACGCACTCTAAATGGAAAAATAGCGTCATAACAGTACTCGCACCCCTTTGAAAATGCGTGATTTAAACATAATCTATGTCGTTTCCCTTCCCCGCACCCCTTTGAAAATGTTTCAATTACACATTCCCAGCATCGCTTCTCTTTCGCAAACTTTTGAGATGTGATTTTTTTTGGACATACAACAGTAATGTGCAACGCATTCTTATCAACCGCACCCCTTTGAAATTTTTTAGATTACACATCATTCAACATCCCTATTCTTTCTCCCATCTCTTGACACATGACATTTTGAAATAGGCGAGAGTGCAACGCACTCTAAATGGGAAATAGCGCCATAACCATGATAACAGCATACTCGCACCCCTTTGAAAATGCGTGATTTAAACATAATCTATGTCGTTTCCCTTCCCCGCACCCCTTTGAAAATGTTTCAATTACACCTTCCCAGCATCGCTTCTCTTTCGCAAACTTTTGAGATGTGATTTTTGACATAAATCAGCAATGTGCAACGCATTCTTATCACCCGCACCCCTTTGAAAATGTTTAAATTGCACATCATTCAACATCCCTATTCTTTCTCCCAACTCTTGAGACATGATATTTTGAAATAGGTGAGAATGCAACGCACTCTAAATGGGAAAATAGCGCCATAACAGTACTCGCACCCCTTTGAAAATGCGTGATTTAAACATAATCTATGTCGTTTCCCTTCCCCGCACCCCTTTGAAAATGTTTCAATTACACATTCCCAGCATCGCTTCTCTTTCGCAAACTTTTGAGATGTGATTTTTTGACATAAATCAGCAATGTGCAACGCATTCTTATTACCCGCACCCCTTTGAAAATGTTTAAGTTACACACCATTCAACATCCCTATTCTTTCTCCCAACTCTTGAGACATGATGTTTTGAAATAGGCGAGAGTGCAACGCACACTAAATGGGAAATAGCGCCATAACCATGATAACAGTATACTCGCACCCCTTTGAAAATGCGTGATTTAAACATAATCTATGTCGTTTCCCTTCCCCGCACCCCTTTGAAAATGTTTCAATTACACCTTCCCAGCATCGCTTCTCTTTCGCAAACTTTTGAGATGTGATTTTTTTGACATACAATAGTAATGTGCAACGCATTCTTATCACCCGCACCCCTTTGAAAATGTTTAAATTACACATCATTCAACATCCCAATTCTTTCCCCCCAACTCTTGAGACATGATGTTTTGAAATAGGCGAGAGTGCAACGCACACTAAATGGGAAATAGCGCCATAACCATGATAACAGTATACTCGCACCCCTTTGGAAATGCGTGATTTAAACATAATCTATGTCGTTTCCCTTCCCCGCACCCCTTTGAAAATGTTTCAATTACACCTTCCCAGCATCGCTTCTCTTTCGCAAACTTTTGAGATGTGATTTTTTGACATAAATCAGCAATGTGCAACGCATTCCTATCACCCGCAACCCTTTGAAAATGTTTAAATTGCACATCATTCAACATCCCTATTCTTTCTCCCAACTCTTGAGACATGATATTTTGAAATAGGTGAGAATGCAACGCACTCTAAATGGAAAAATAGCGTCATAACAGTACTCGCACCCCTTTGAAAATGCGTGATTTAAACATAATCTATGTCGTTTCCCTTCCCCGCACCCCTTTGAAAATGTTTCAATTACACATTCCCAGCATCGCTTCTCTTTCGCAAACTTTTGAGATGTGATTTTTTTTGGACATACAACAGTAATGTGCAACGCATTCTTATCAACCGCACCCCTTTGAAATTTTTTAGATTACACATCATTCAACATCCCTATTCTTTCTCCCATCTCTTGACACATGACATTTTGAAATAGGCGAGAGTGCAACGCACTCTAAATGGGAAATAGCGCCATAACCATGATAACAGCATACTCGCACCCCTTTGAAAATGCGTGATTTAAACATAATCTATGTCGTTTCCCTTCCCCGCACCCCTTTGAAAATGTTTCAATTACACATTCCCAGCATCGCTTCTCTTTCGCAAACTTTTGAGATGTGATTTTTTGACATAAATCAACAATGTACAACGCATTCTTATCACCCGCACCCCTTTGAAAATGTTTAAGTTACACACCATTCAACATCCCTATTCTTTCTCCCAACTATTGAGACATGATATTTTGAAATAGGCGAGAGTGCAACGCACTCTAAATGGGAATATAGCGCCATAACAGTACTCGCACCCCTTTCAAAATGCCTGATTTAAACATAATCTATGTCGATCACCTTTCCCGCACCCCTTTGAAATGTTTTCAATTACACATTCCCAGCATCGCTTCTCTTTCGCAAACTTTTGAGATGTGATTTTTTGACATACAACAGTAATGTGCAACGCATTCTTATCAACCGCACCCCTTTGAAAATGTTTAAATTACACACCATTCAACATCCCTATTCTTTCTCCCAACTCTTGAGACATGACATTTTGAAATAGGCGAGAGTGCAACGCACTCTAAATGGGAAATAGCGCCATAACCATGATATACTCGCACCCCTTTGAAAATGCGTGATTTTAAACATAATCTATGTCGTTTCCCTTCCCCGCACCAACTCGTGTTATGGTACATATGATGGTTTGGAGGTAAATTTACTAAAGTTTAATACCGTAAAGTGAACATTTTCGCGTGTATAATTTTTCGCGATTATTTGCACACTTTGAACAATTTACGAATTTGAGCTTTTGCCCTTTGCCGCCCCCCCCCCCCCCCCCCCCCCCACCACCACCACCACCACCACCCCCACCACCACCCCCTGATAATAAGTGACTCTGGCTACGCTTCTGCACTCCAATCTAGAAATTTCTTTTTCCTTAAACTTCTACCTCTACCCTGGATCTTATGTTATGGTTTGAAGGTAAATTTACCCACGTTTAATACTATAGGGGTGAACATTTTTGCGTGTATACATTTTTCGCGCTTGGCACATTTTGAACAATTTCGTTTTTATTTTATTTTTGCGATTTTGAGCTTCCTTACATAGACCTACATACACAATGAATATATTTGCGCGCCTTTATTTGCGTGTTTGCTGAGATTTAGCACGAAAAGCGCAAAAATAAATGTAGCGCGAAAAAGAACACGTTGACACTTTCTGGAATCACAACAAAAACCATGAATAAACACACACTGCTCGCCAGAGCTATAATGTAGAACAGTAGTCTATGGTCACTATGCATAGTATACACTCTATCAAGGACAGTTTGCGTGAACTGTCAAACATCATTATATTAATACAGATCGGGTGGCAGGGGCATACAAAACCAGCAGCGAAAAGATTTAAATCTTAAATACTTAATTGGGCTCATGGTGACTTTTATTTGTGAACCGGTGAGGCGATCCACAGAATCAATGGATGAGAATCAGACAAATTTGCTTGGAAACAACTCCTAATGGCGTCCCATCGGTCAAATAGCTTTAAATTCTCAAGCATGGAAAAGTCAATATATATGAAGAAAGTTATGAACGGCAGCTAGGCCCCCAGGGTTGACCAGTCTTCTGATAGAGATACTAGGGAAGGACCGATTCCAGTAAGGAACTCTGAGACACCCAATGACGAATCATGCTTAAACTCACCAGAGAGGCATGGGTCTGACAATTTTCAGACGACTGCTGGTAGAGGTCAACGATATCTAAATATCGCAACATGGAATATCCGTACTTTAAATGAGCATGGTAAACTACATCAGGTTCGTTCGGAAGCATATGAAGCTGGATGTAGTGGGGTTAACAGAAGTAAGATGGACATCAACAGGACAAGTTAACATAAATGGCTGGAAGCTTTACTACATAGGCGATGATAAAGTGCACCATCGAGGAGTTGGCTTTCTGATCTCACCAAAGATTGTTAGAGCAGTACTGAAGGTTCACCCAATATCTGACAGAGTCATTGTTCTTTGTGTAGATGCTAAACCACAGCCAATAACAATTATCCAGACATACATGCCATTTCGAACGTCAGAAGCAGAGGATGAGGATGTTCTTGCAGTCTATGCTGTGTTACAGAAGGCATTTAAAGAGTGTCCTAAGAAAGACAGATTGGTGGTGATGGGTGATTTTAACGGTAAGATTGGTGCTAATCGTCAGCAGCGTGCTACTTGTGGAAAGTTTGGTCTTGGAGAAGGGAATGACCGCGGACAAATGTTTCTGGACTGGCTTGGAGATAATAAGCTTGTGGCTGTTAACACCTGTTTTCAACATAGACACAATCAGCTGTTCACTTGGTGTTCGCCTGGAGGTAAATGGAAGAACCAGATCGACTTCATTGCAATCAGAAAGCGTGATAGGAGAAAATGCACAGATAGCCGTGCTTTAATTAGTGCTGACTGTGGATCAGACCATCAGCTCAGTGTTATGGGCAAGAATATGTGGCCGTAGGTGGAACAGGACATCTCAACATTCAAGGATGCTCAAACTACATCTGAAACAACTGACAGACCCTTCTGTTGCGGACGCTTTCGAAACTAGTGTAAGAGACCATCTGGAAGGCAAAGAAGTGACATGGTCTGAATTGGCAGAGGCACTTACCTCAGCTTCCAAAGAAAATTGCCCAGTAGTAAGAAAGGCAGACAAACCATGGATGGATAACCCTGAATGCCAAGATCTAATATACCAAAGACGCCTAACAAAGAAGAAAATCTTTCAAAGTCCAGAGTATCGGAACTTGTGTAAAAAAGTAAAGACAGCAAGTCGAAAGGCGAAACGTAAATGGTTGGCTGCAATAAGTGAAAAGGCAGAGAAATCATACAGATCTGGAGATACCAGAAATGTGTACCAGTTGATAAAGAAGATAAGTGGTAAAAAGCCCCCACAACCTGGTATTGGTATCAAGGATGGTAATGGCGAGATGCTGTATGAAGCAGAGTTAATTAAGCAGCGCTGGTATGAGTATGGTAAACAACTCTTCAATCTTAACACCATAGATCACCCTCCCAATGACCAACCTCCAAGAGAGCTGGAACCAGAAGTAATGAAGTCTGAAATCAGAGCAGCCATAAAGAAATTGAAAAATGACAAGGCAGCCGGGCTTGACGGGATACCTGGAGAAATTATTAAAGCTAGTGGAGATACAGTGGTACAAGCCATGAGGACCATCATCGACCAGATCTGGAAAACTGGAGAATGGCCCACTGACTGGACACAGTCAGAGATCATCACCTTACCTAAAGTTCCAGGAACGCAAGACTGCGCCAAGCATCGTACAATCAGTTTACTCTCCCATGCCTCTAAGGTGCTTTTGGAATTCATCAGAAGCAGGATAGCACACTTCATAATGCCACCGATTGCTGAGGAACCGGTTGGTTTCGTTTCAGGAAAGGGAACAACTGATGCCATCCTGACTATACGCAACATCATAGAGAAAACAATCAAGCGATAAGACCAAGAGCTGTGGATGATGTTTGTGGAGGAACTCTAAAGCATTTGACATGTTTGATACGGTTAATCACACCGCCTTATGGAAATCACTAATTGAATTTGGCACACCAGAACAACTAGTCTGGCTGCTGGAGAAGCTGTACACCAAAGCTAGTGGAGTTATACGTTTAGCAGAAGGCCACACAGATCAGTTCCCCTTTGAGAAAGGAGTCCGTCAGGGTTGCATTGTGTCACCCCTACTCTTTAATGCCTGTGGTGAAACCATCATGCGACAAGTAGAGGACCCGCTGAAAGACAGACCGTGGCTGTATTATTGGCGGAAAGGCAATATGGAATCTTCGCTTTGCTGATGACACTACACTTCTAGGACGTTCTAAACAGGAACTAGAAAAGCAAGCACAAGAACTAGAGAGATGCAGTCTCCAATTCGGCCTGCGTATAAACCCAGCCAAGACTCATGTCATGATACTAGGTAACAAGCAGCCTATATTCCTAGACGGAGATCAAGTTCAGCAGGTGGATTGGTTCAAATACCTTGGCTCAATGGCCGGATAGATGGAGACTCCGCACCAGAAATACGAGTCAGACTGAAAGTTGCCAGAGGCATCACTAGCCAACTGAATGGAATATGGAAGGCTAAGCAAATAAGCTTGAAACTCAAGAAGCAGCTGGTCAGGTCACTTGTGTGGAGTACAGCGCTTTATGGCTCTGAAAGTTGGACCCTCAAAGAAAGATACAAGAGTTGTATCACAGCATTTGAAATGTGGGTATGGCGCAGAGTGCTACATATCAGCTGGACAAATAAGAAGTCAAACTCATGGGTGCGCAAGCAAATAGGGGTGAAAGAAGAAGAGGGACTGCTAGCCCAACTAAGGAAGAGGAAGCTTGCTAAGTATATGGTCACTGGAAGCGACGTGCGGATAGCATAGTAATAACTACTATTGAAGGAGAGGTAGAAGGGAAGGCTCTACCAGGACGCAGAAAAACTGCTTGGACAGACAACATCAGAGAGTGGACAGACGGCGGACTGGTAGCAGCAAGAGTGAAAGCACGCAAGAGAATGCCGACGGTTCTCTGAAGGACTATGGCTAAACAGCAGCAGCTAAACAGCAGCAGCAGTAAAGCAGTAAGAGTGTCTAGTTATCGTAAAAAATGATCAAATTATTTGTCTCTGTTCGGACGTATAAAGGATTTTTATTATACGATATTGAAAGATAGAAAAGAGCATGGAAATAGTCACATATGCGGAATTGTAGCTATATCTCTGAGGAAAATATTTTGGGCGAGGACCAATGTCAAAGATGACTCCTAACGTGTGATTTTAGACAGAAACGGGCGGCTATACAGTGCGAGAAAATCGACATTTTGAATTTATCAAAGTGAGCAAGATTCTTCTTTCTGCGAAGACGGTATGTACATATTCATATACTTCGTATTTATCGTGTCTGCCATTGGTCAATTTTGAACCCCACGCGAACAAATTACTCATTACGTATGCATCCAACTTTTGGATGTAGCATAGTGTAACAGTATACGGAGGTCGAAAGGTCAAATCCAATGCAAGTAGACCGTGTATTGTTCGATTCTCGGATGGGAGCGGTTTTCGCAAGGCGAAGTATCAGAGGGTGTTGTTCGATTGTGTGACAGTGAAATACACGGTATACGAAGCAGACTACCCGCTCCCCTGCTGACACTATCTGATCATGCTGAGTAAATAGCCTTTCCTGAAAGCTGATGCCTTATTTGGCACAATACCCTAGGCAAGTTACATTATCTTTTAGTAGAAGTGACAATATGTTATTTTTTCAGTAAAAATCATAACTATGGTAATATTGACTGGAATTCCTCCATTCAAACATGAAACTAAACCAACTTTGGCACTTTCTTTTCATTTTTTGCACTTAAATTGCTGAAATCAACAAAAGGTGTGTTATTTCATACATAAATATGTTTTCACGCACATGCCCTTATCTTCCTTATCAGACCCCTCCCTGTGCGAAAACCAAAGTAATACCTCATGCTTGAAAGCATGTGTGAAAAGAACCTTATTAAATATTCGGACTAAAAAACCTTATTCAACATTCGGACTAAAAAAACCTGTTTAAGGATTCGGATTACCGAACCTTTTTCTTAAATCGGATCATAGTATTCGGACTAAAGAACCGTTGTTCATGTTCGGATTATAGAACCTTTTTCATTTTTGGACTATAGAACCTTGGTAATAAAGAACCTTTTTCGTTTTCGGACTATAGAAGCTTCGTCCTATATAACCTTATTTTTGTTCAGACTATAGAGGCGTCGAATTATAGAGCCGTCGGACTATCGAACCGTCGGACTATCGATATGTCACCGACTGAGCAAGGGTGTACATGTACGCCGTGCCATTCTGCTTACAACGGGAGCTAATTTGTAATTCAAAAATTAGAGCAACTGTGACTGAGTGTGTCTTAGGTAATGATGGCACGTATTTGTCAGAGAGATGATTCGTCGTCTGGCTTAGAATGGGTGTTTTCCTTTTCGTCTTGGAGCACTTCCTTGTAGTTCTTGGCCTCACCAACCTGTGATTAATCAATATTTACGAAATTAGACAATTATACGTATACTTATCATGTGACCTGTGACGTAATGACCGGCGGTATGCGTGCGCACCTTAGTACAGGGAATGTGCTTTGTAAATTGAATTCACACTTGATTGATCATAACTTACGTTGTAGAATAGTGCAGTAGTCATGGTCTGCAATCTGCATCCCTAGCACAATGAGAGACTAGGTATTAAATCTGGTTGCCCGGCAGTATGCGTACGCACCATAAGGGCAGGTGCTTTTAAAATTAGCGCTCAGTGATGAGTATTTTGCTTTTGAATAGTACTTATGCAGTAGTCATTGACTAGTATTTCTAGCATGTCTTCAGACCAGGTGCTAATCAATTTGTATAAACTACTGTTGTAAACAACGGTCACATCATCTACAGTAACCATATTCTACAGGGGCGCAGGGACCTTTCATTAAAAGTAGGTTGGCCTATTTTTCTTCGCAATTTTGGACAATATTCAAAGTTATAAATCACAATCTCAAACTTTGTCACTATTTTCACACACTTTCAAGAAATGTTTTTGAAAAAAGCTTCAACACTTTTCAAACTGTTCAAAGATTTTGTTTAAATCATTATTTCTTACAAATATGACAGTGTGGAAAAAACCCACACCACAAAACCAGCAAATCTCTATCAGTCGGCGACCACAGATTAGGGGTTTCCTCATATATGTTTGTAAGAAATTTCTCCACTCAGATGGTATGACAATGTATAGGGTGTCCCAAAAGTTTCGATACCTTTTTAAAGCTTTGTATCGCTCTTAAAAATAATTTGCAGTACCAAAATGAAAACATATTTGGTACCCAATTTGATCCCTTTTCTGATGCCTCTTAATTTAAATCACTCACTGAAAGGTTTAGTCACATAACTCAAAATAGCATGCAATTGTTTAACTTGCATGACTCCTGCAACAGGATTCCTGCAACATGACTCGTGGTGTACGGCAAGGGTCGCGTTCTTGCGCGTCCCCGCGTCATAGGACCCCTCATTTTCTTGTGGGACGCGTAAGTTTACATATTGAACTTTACTAACGGGTCACAATCGAAAATGAAGGGACCCCTTAAATCTGACGATCTATGGACGTGGAAACCGTAAGACATTCTGATAATTGTCAATCTCCTACATTGTAAATTTATTAATGTCCGTAAAAGATAAATACAAAATGCAAATCCTGTATTTTAAAAAGATTTTAAACACATTAAATTGCTTCAGAATTGTTAAGCAAAAGTTTCAAGCAATTTCCAAAACATTCTATAAGTATCTTCTACTGATTCACATGGACACGACATAGGTATATGAGTTACACGTTCTTACAAGGGTCACAGATTCACAGTTCAAATTCAACGAGGACTCCTTATATTTCTTTGGGACCCCTTAAATTTAGTTTTTGCAGTCCTTAAAGGGTCCTGAAAAATTAAATGGGACTCCTCACATTTTTGAGCCAGTGCTACCCCTGGTGTACGGCGGTGTAACCACACGCTGCATGATCCTCGCATTCCATTCTTATTTTTTCTTCTTCAAAAACGCTTTCAATCTGGAATTAAACAGAATCATCGTGGCCAACCTTTTTTTCCCTTCACTACCTATCTATAGCTCTCTTCAGCCCATTATTATACGCGTTTTAATGAAAGTGCAGTGTTACAGTTCGAAAAAGTTTCATCTGTACTTTCGCAACAAAAATAGCTGTTATTGTAAGTTTTGTACCGGCATAATTCTACAAGTCTTCTCAATCCAAATATATTTCAGTTGTATACTGCGAATTATTTTACCGGAGATATAAATCTTTAAAAAGGTATCAAGCTTTTGAGACACCCTTTACTTCGTAATTATGATAAGGCCTATAGGGAATCTCAATTAATTAATTTCTTTTCAAATTAAAATACCGTTTTCGCCTCTGTCAACCATGTGTTTTGGCATCCCAGTTTCACTCGCAATTTATTTGGAAGACAGGAACAGAAAATGTTTGACACTGGACACAGGAGACGTGGGTCAACGGTTCCAGGTGGGTTTCCTCCTGAGAAAAATAAATAAAACCAGATGTCATACGAATTATGAAGGTACAGATCTATGTTAACACTTTCCACTTGGCAGTCGCCTGCAGACGACAGTTCCAAAAGTTTACAAAATGTTTCAAAAAATGTCGACATTATTTTAAGTTTCATCACCATATTTGGAATCACCTTGAGAAATACATTACAATAAGTACAAATATGTCTAGTATTGGTTCAGTAATAATAATAACTAGCGGGCACCAGCGCTTCGCGCTGGACCCGCTAGAAGATTTCACGGGGAATAAGTAAACAAAGCGTAAGAAAATTTGATACAATAATATCAAGAACATGTCCTACATATGTATACATAATGCAGACAGGGCCCTATAAATAATCCGAATAGCGTAGGTGCTTTTGATAATCCAGGTATACATGTGCCTTACTCATGTTAATCTAGGTAGGCCTACATTTGTGTTTCCAGATACCTATGTATAGGCCTCCCATGAGACCTGAAATGCAGGTAGGCCTACCCGTTGTCCCATTATATCCAGGGACCCCATAGGCCTAAGCCCTACCCCCTAATCCAGTTACCCCTGGTGCCCTTAATAATGCACCGAATACCACATAATCAAGGTAGGCCTACTGCAGTGTGCCGTTATCTCGAGATACCCAGGTGCCCTTGCTTTATCATAGTCAAGTAAATTAAACGCGGGTGCCGAAGATAGCGGGCAGTAAAAGTCATAGGCCTATCACATAGGCAGAGGTGAGTATATCATAGCGTTATAAATGTTTATATAAATATCAAGAGTATGTCCTTAAATAATTCAGGTACTAAAGTGCCCTTGATATCATGTAAGTGACATGGTGCCCTTAATACACCGTGAGCCTAGGCCCAATGTGCTCTTAAATAATACAGATACCCATGTTCCTAATCCAAGTAGGCCTACTCCATCAACGTGTTCTTAATACCCAGTTAGTACCTCCTGTCAGCGCATGTCTCTACCTATTTTGTACCCTAAATAATAAAAAGTTGAATTTTAATGTCAAAATTGAAAGTTACTTAAAATTTAGATTTTAAATGTCTCCCCCGATTCTTTTATTGCCCCACCACACCGTTTTCCTCCTTTAACATTTTGGTGCTGGTGTCGCCACTTCCCATATGCATGCACATACTGTATCCACGGTAATTCAGTAGGCCTACGTTCTGAGCGTTATAGTTTTATAGTCGGTCGTTTAGTTTTATGGTCGGCCGATTCTATCATCAAGATCACTTGTACCATTCCACGCTTGTACTTTACACAATGTGTGCCATCCGGGTTTTGTTTGGCCTATTTACATTAAATACATTATTCCTCCAATAGGCATGTGGGGCCTTAACGTATAGTATGTAGTCCCTTTGTCATGTTTGCTGTGTTCTATAAAGCCTCCCGAGATACTATCTGAGTGTACACCCTTAAAATACAGTTATCACAGGTGGCACACCTGTGCATAGTATTAGTATCCAGGTAATTTGAGACTCGTTTTATAGTGAACCCCGTAATCCAGATACCACGGATGCCCTTAATAATCCAGACACTCTATAATAATCATGATAATGTACCACACAAAAAACACGTTCCGTTTATCCAGATGCCCCATGTGCCCTTATATGCAAGTGCGGAGAGGAGGAGGTGGCTTTAGGGTACACTATTAGAAAAAAGGGTGCTTCAGAGGGGTTCTTGGCTGTCCCGTATATGGTTTAAAGGTTCTTTGATTTTAAAGGCCCCCAAAAGGTTCTGTAGAGAACCTTTAGCGGTTCTAAAGACCAATGTTTGCCCATATTTTGCCCACTTTGAACCTTAAAATGGTTCTTTTTGGAACCTTTTAAGGTGATAAGGGTTCCATACGGGACAGCCAAGAACCCCTGAAGCCTGAAGCATCCTTTTTCTTAGAGTGTACGGACTGCCTGCTTTCACCCTGCCACGTTACAATGTGCAGTTTGCGCCACAAATGCGTATACACTTTGTATGCGTCATTACGTGTGCGATTAATCGCGCGCACCATGATAAACGCGGTCGCGCAGCTTCAACATAGGAACTGTTGTTATGGTACCGCCACAGTTTCTTTATCGTTAGCAAACTACGCGTTTATCTATGTTACTAATGCGAGAGTGTCACTTTAAGATCTGTGTAAGAGTTTTTATTTACATTTAGAAAATGTCGTAAAATAATTGTATTTGTCGGACGGATAGTCACGTATAAATGCTTGTTACTATGCGATCTTTAAGAATAACAAACAGCCGCATATACAGAAATGTAGCTATATCCCTGATGAAAATATTTTGGGTGAAGACCATATGTCATCACTCACTCCGAAAACCACAATTTTTGCCCGAACAGTAGCTATCCGAGTAAAATAAATTCAACATTTCGGATTATCATCTGTGATCCTTTCTGCGCATGTCTGAAAACGGGAAAATACTGACATTGAACTATCTAATTAGCTCGTCTATTAGAGGCGCAATTACCACGCTTTTTCAGTTGAAGAGGGACGCGAGTGTAAAATTATTATTGAACTATCTAATCAGGCGAGGGACCGAAAATTAGTATATAGATAATAATCAGTATTTATAAAGCGCCTTTTCCAAATGGCTCAAAGCGCTGTAATTTCGCTGCTGGTGAATCATCAGAGTCAGGTCGCATCTAGGGGGCTGCCAATTTCTAGCGCAAACCTATCCGCACTTAGATTGTAACATCCACCATTTTTCAATGCAGCTCCCCAAATACCATTGGGTCAAGGAAGTTTTTGATAACCGAAACAACTGATCACCGATTTTGAAAGCAGTAGGAAACCGGAGAACCCGGAGAAAACCTGCGAGAGCGTGCATGGATCGTGATAAACCAAATGCACATAAAGCCCGGTCGTGCCCAGAATTGAACCCGGATTTCATTAGTGCAAGCGCGAGGGAACTACCGCTGCGCCAACACGCTCCCCCCCCAGTAATTCTTTAGATAAGAATTGGAAAAGGTGGGATAAGGTTTCTGACAAATCTGTTCTGTATATGGTAATTTTAATAGCGCATGGAAAGTATGAATATAAGTTGTTCCATGTTAACTGGTGTTGGATTTATTATAGTGATTTAATATTTATTCATCATATTTTAAATATTGTATTTAATCCACCTTGCCAGTGAGTGGAGGTCCTTGCCTTATATCGCGCTGGTATGGCGGCAGTTCTAGAAGGTTCTAAAATTCTCCCTTAATTGATCTGCGTGACCCTAGTTGATCTGCGTGACCTTAATTGATCTGCGTTTGCGCAGTACGGATGAAAAACAACAAGTGTCATATATTTGCCGCGTGTGAAGGAATAGCAAGAATACTTACGGACGGAGGTTACAAATTGTATTAGGATTACATTATTTTCGCGATTAGAGGAGCAGCAAGTGGATTATATAATAGCATTTTCGAGCAATTGTGATAATTACAGTACCTTTCAAAAATAAGTGCCCCGTCTATAGTGCATATACGGGGATGCTTTTTTTAAAACCTTCGCTTTGGTTACCTGAAATAAGTGAATGTATTTGGGATGACATGCATTCATGAATGGTGTTTCTGTGAATATAAGTTGCACTTTTCTGAATATTTAAATATTGTTGATGATTTTGGGATTATTGCATGAACCTGGTTGTTCCAATTTTCATGCACTGGATTTTGGTAGGTTTACTCCTGGACATAATGGTTCCAATTCAATTCTCGATCAATTATTCAGGCTTGCATGCCAACAGTAGCGTTTTGATTATACAATTCTACCAGTGAACACAAATATTTTATAAATTTAAATTGAGCCATTGTTATGGTTAGGAGCGATTAGTGAAATTGTTAACTATTTATCTTTAAATAACTGAAGGGCAGCAGTACAGTGCAGTGAGTGGTAGTGGTAGTGGTTGATCAGGTTTATTTACATTAAGATTTGAATAGGGCACTAATTCAGTATGTTGTGTAGGCTTTTTTGGCAATAATTCTAGCTTCCTTATCGCGTTGTTATAGAACAGAGATGATTCATGGTCACTGTATTTTAAATACAGAGAGCTTGCAACTTTTATTACTTGTGTGGTGGACAGACAGGTGACTCAAATGTTAGATTACTATTTTGATAGCTTTTGATGATGTGTGTATAACTTATACTAGGGGTAGACCGATTTATGATAAGCTGGTATTCCGGTATTATTGAATATTTTCGGTATTAATGACTTTTATCATTCCAACTTGCTTTTAATAATGATATAAGTTAAAAGTTAAAAGCATTATTTTTGATTTTTCATGCTCGGTCAAAAATACTTAGCATATTTTTGGAAATATTTTCGCACATTTTTCGTGCTCAGTCAAAAATACTTAGCATATTGTTGGAATATTTTCGATTTCCACATTTTTCGTGCTCAGTCAAAAATACTTAGCATATTTTTGGAAATATTTTCGATTTCCACATTTTTTTTCGTGCTTAGTCAAAAATACTTGGCATATTTTGGGAATATTTTTGTTTTCGGAAATAGTTTGATAGTTGATTATCTTGTTAACATGGTGTGTATTGGAAATGCGACTTTTGAAAATGGGATATTTTCCTTTAAATGGTGCTAATCATGGTTTATCTTTGTTGTTAGGGGGTAAATTTGGTATCAAATTATGCCTAAAAGATTTATCTAAATGCCTATCTAGCCTGTTTGGTCAAAAACAAATTGAAAGTTACTCAAAATGACATAAACAAAGTGGTATACTTTCTTTTGTTGAACCCTTTATTGTGTATAGGCTAGATTAACTATTGGTAGGCCTATCCTATTATTTGTATATTTTTTGTTATAGTGGAAGTGGTGTACGGACGAGAAATTGAGTGAAGTAAGACGTTGGAGCAGACCCTAGTTGTATTTGCCGAAGACGATATTTTTAGGTAGTAGAAAGTGTTGTGTTATGGTAGCTGGTTGGTAGAAGGTACTGCGCCAAAGTGTTCGATTGTTTTGCTCATTGACCGATCAATCAAATTAAAGCCTCACGCCTCTAAATTGAATAGTCAATGAGTTATGAGGAAACACGATTTAAGTTTATTTCTGATTGGTTGAATGATAAAAATGTTAATGAGGGGATGACCCGACTTGGACTGTTTCAATAACTAAGAAGGGGTGGACAAAATCAACAGACATTAATTAATTATATTAACGCGATTATATCGGTACAAATCAACGATTTGGATGAACAGTTTAAAAGTTACAGTGCTTGATAAATTTCATAAAAAATGGTTGACACCTCCCTTAACGCAAGGGACAGTTATAGGGTGCCCTCTATCATAAAACTCGAAATGTTTAGGTTTTAAAATAATACTATTGAAATCCGAATCCTCTGTTTATCACCCACTGCTTATGATATTTAGTTCATGTTTTTTCCCAACAAGGATTATATTACCTTAGAGTTTCAAACTATTGTTTAAAATAACTTTAATAATAGACAATAATATGAATTCTCTCACCGGTTACTAAACTGCCTAGTAATCCGATGAGAATCGTTGTAACTGATGAGATCGCGCCGTACCAACAATACGAGACCGAATACAAGCCTAGTAATCCAGACCTGGAATTAGATAAGTTGTTTTGTATTGTAAAAGCCTTTTTTTCACACCGACCCAAAGATCGATCTTTGACCGATTGATCATCCTTGTGGCCATGTGTTTTGAACTCGCCACCCTTCCCGTTGCATGTCCATAATTTTACATTTTACACCATCTGAGATTCGAATTAGCATATTGCAATAACTACTTGTTCTACCCAATAAAAAGTATATATTTTCTGAACGGTAATCTCACAAGGAATCCAAATACCGTTAAACTTCATCTATAAGCACCCATTGACTAATAGTTAATAAGCAGAGAATAGATAAAAAGGTATGAGTGCCCTCTTTTGATCTAGAGAAATTAGCACGAATTTGTTTAGTGTATTCGATATTCAATACTATAAAGTTGTATTACTATCCAATGAATACATTTTGCTGTGGTTAATTTGTAGTATAAATGTGTTTTAGCTTATAAAAAGGTTGGACTATTAAGATCTTTACTTTATACAATCAAATTAATTATGCGCTTGTTTTTTGAAAAATAACAATAAAGCTAGTATAATTGAGTAATAATTTTACATTCAAGTTTGCATTAATTTCTATATCACTTGGATTTCAAAAGAAATTGCAAAAGGTGTAGTTGAAAATTGATCCACCAACCTCGTGATACTGAAGTTGACGCTTTACCCTGCGCTTTACCAATTGAGCAATTCGTCTGTCCATGAAATTATTTAGATAGTAATACAACTTTATAGTATTGAATATCGAATACACTAAACAAATTCGTGCTAATTTCTCTAGATCAAAAGAGGGCGCTCATACCTTTTTATCTATTCTCTGCTTATTAACTATTAGTCAATGGGTGCTTATAGATGAAGTTTAACGGTATGCGATTGGAATTTGCATACGACCTAATGGTAACATCTTGTGATTAAGAATGTTCAAAGCATATAGATTTTTTCATATTTTGATTAAAGCTCAATATTCTTTTTATTCCTATCGCAATCCATGATTTTACTGTGCATATTAGTTCCTCATGCAATTTACCCATCAGAACATAATGGTTGTCAAGGGTAACTTGTTGAAATATACTATATCGGGAAGTAAATGAGCGCAAGCGTTTACATTTCATATTTATTAGAGTTTTCACATATATTTTTTTGAATATTCACCCTATCCTGATTTAAGCGAAATTTTTGAATTCCCCTATTTGAGAGCTTTCCAAAAATGTATAATTTTGCTACCATCGGTTGAATAATTCTGTTGTTATAGTCATGTATGTAAAACCGATGAATAGGGCAAGTTCACTGTGTACTGAATAGGGAAAAAGCCAAGGACAATGCAATCGATTCGTGATTACAATTGTTACGTAATAGTTGACACGTTTGTTGAAACAGAAACTTATAGAATATAAAACAATCTATAAAATGAGAGCAAAATCATGTTTGTACCATAGAGAGATAAGGAGTTATCGTAATTTGAACGTAGAATTGGGAACATTTTCTATATTCCCCATAGAGATTGTTCCCAACGCCACCGCCACCGCCACCGCCGCCACCCCTGACTTTCGAAATATAATCAATCATATCTCAGCCAAACAGTTATAGAAATACTTGATTTATTCACACAGCGTAGCTAAATAAATAAGCTTTCACATGACACCTAAACCATAGCTCTACCACATTTAGTTGTTGAGTTAATAGAGAGAGATGGATGATTCGTCACCAAAAATGCAACGCCGGCCGCCACCCTTTTTGGGTGGTCAATTCAAAACACATGGCTTTGTCGCAATATCAGTCGCTACCACGATCAATCGCCAATACGAGGGGCGGTCAGTAAATAATGAAAGTGATCATGGTATGGGATGCATGAGTGATTCTATTGAGGGGATAATGTGATCAATACAAAGTATGAACCTTTGTCTTTCAAACAATACAGTTTTGGATTTTTAAGTGTGAACTATGACGTCATAGCATTGTCTCAAAGTAAGTACACTTGGGACACTGCTAAATCAGTTATTTGGCGGGAAGTTTGAATTGTTTTTATGAAACACGTGGTAAGAAGATTGCATAACATGACATCAGAAGCAGGTAAATCCCTATTTTTTCGCATAAATATGATACAAAAGACAATAACTTTAATCCCTGTGTAATTTGGAATGTGTAGTATAAGAGGAAAAGGTAAGGAGAAGCAATTGAATAAAAGGTATACAAATATCAGTATTTCAAATAGCTAATTTTCATTAAAAAATGCCCAGTCAGTGAATCACTAATATTGCGGAAAATCAAACAATTTAGGGAAAATTCAAGCAATTAACCAGTTTGGAAGATTCCATATGATAGTTAACTAATTATCCGAACTTATTCGCATGAAACCTGCAGAAAAAATGGGCATGCGCAGACGGCAGATAATTTTGAAACGGGCCCAAAATGGCTAAAATCATGAAATTTACCAGATAAAAGCTTACTGTGCCTTCAAATTCTAATCAGAAATAATGAAAAATGCTTAAATCAATGTGTAAACATATTGTGATAGTCAAAATGAAGATATACAGGAATGTATCAATCAAAGATGGCTGCCACAACCTCTCTTATTACTGTTATCTTTCGAGCTACTAGATATGTATTGTGTAGGTAATCGTCATATAATTTCAATGGTTTGAGGAAATTTTATGAACAGCTCCTGTTGAAATCCCCACTATTATTGCTTTACATCCCACAACAATTTATTAAATTATAATCCCTCCATTGTTCTTTATCCTTTGTTGTTTTCTAAGGTATATTATTGCGGATTTTGCTAAATAAAAGCGTATTTGAGATGGTCCCTTCTTGTTCGTATTAAGGCATTCAGATCTAAAAAAAAGTGTCAAACAGAGATAAGTGTGTATTCTAACCATGTGCCAAGTGTTATCTGTTTTTATGCTTGCATTGCCGAGATATACGCAAATGTATCAATCAACCCATATTCAACATATTACATATCCAGCCAAATAATTGACAGATTTCAGTCAGTGTCTGAAACCTATTGTGTTTATGCTAATGACGTTACATAACCAAAGGTATCTAACAATCCAAAAGTGTATTGTTTGAAAGACAAAGGTTCATACTTTGTATTGATCACATTATCGCCTCAATAGAATCACTCATGCATCCCATACCATGATCACTTTCATTATTTACTGACCGCCCCTCGTATATGGACCAATACCCTGTGGCTGTGTGAATACAATGACCGTTGGTCCATGGAATTTACCAGTGTGATTTGAAACTACTGAATCAGTCTCCACTTAGCGGGCGATCGGTCGAAACAGGATCGATCATTGTGTAAGTGTGAAAAGAGGTTTATTTGTTAAGATCATCGGTCTAATAGATGCAAATTTTACCGTAATATTTATGGGGAAAATAGGTTACACCACTCGGATTATATTCATTAGAGAATATCGAGGAATGAGAAGTGGAAATTGTGGGGAAATAATTAAAACATAAATTAAAACATCTTAATGCACGTGTAACATCCATTATTTTGTCGGAAATGTTATCAGAGTGCATGTATCTATTGATTATAATACGGATTTCACTCAACACTCATATCAACTCCAAAACAGTACTACTTACCCGCTGGGTAGTGGTACATTCAAGCATGTATGCATGCAATTATCTATCAGGGGTTTCCATACCCATCAATTGAGTTCAAATTTGAAGTTAACGCTTTTCAAATGTCAATATATTTCACGATATCACTTTACAAATGGTGCCTTTCAATTGCTGTGCACCAAAATACAAGGAATCACCATGCGTCACTTAACACGTTTTACTGGGATATTTTATCAACGGCTTTGTGCATGCAATTTACGTAAATAAATGCTCAAAGCATATATGAAGAGCTGTTTTGCAAAAGGGCCTACATCCACTTCTGCCTTTTTACTCATTTTGCATTATTGAATGGATGGCTATTCATTATGTGGAATGTGGCTTGTATTGGTTGGTGCCTCAATTGGCGTGCATGGATGCACTAATCCAAGTCATAGAAACAGTAATGAACACAGCCATACAATAATTTGATTAATTCCATGGACTTGTCAATACAAATTCACTAATGCAAAATGAGTAACATGTCGGGGTGGTCTGGTGGCCCTTTTGCAACAAAGCTCTTCATATAAAGATACATGGTTATTTGTTTCGTTGATATGTTTCGGAATATCTAGGGATTAACGATTTCGGAGTGAAGTGGGTGATGTGGATTATCGGTAGGTGTTGGTTTATGGCGGGAGCTTGGATGGTTTTGGAATTATTTTTAAAAATATATATAAGCCTACTTATGCTTCTATTTGTCAATTTTGAGGGTGTTGGTAAAATGGACAATTGTAGACCTGTTTTTATTGTTTATTGATTTCACAGTTTGAAACGGTTTGAATTTGAAACCCTTATCCTATTAAGTTATTGAATAAAATAATACGTTTCTTAGTAATGACTTCAAAATTCCAAACTCATGATTTGAATACGTTGAAATAAACTTATTTTTGAGTGGTTCTTTTTTTCGTTCGTAAAAAGAATTCCATGGTTTGACACCATGTTAAGGGGGCTGTGCACCTTCGCATAGCCTCCGTAAAACTGCCGTAACTTCTTCATTATTCATTTAATCTTAATAAAAGTATACATTTTTGTGCAGGAAAGGGTTCAATGAATCCAACTATGATCATGAAATTGACCATTTTGGAGAAAATTATAAAAAACATGTTTTTTGACCCATTTTAGGTTTGGAAAAGATAACTCAAAATATATTTTGTTAAATTTTGTCATACTAGTTTTATTATATTCCTCATGCAATTCCCTAGGAATCGTTTTTTTTTTTTAATTTTTACTTTATTATTTTTTGAATTACAGACCAAAAAGTGCCAAAAAACCTGTTTTTTAACCTCCAAAATCGTGAAAATCACGTTTTTTGGTAAAAAATCATATTTTTTGGCACTTTTTGTTCGATAATTCAAAAAATAATAAAGTAAAAAAAAAAAAAAAAAAACGATTCCTAGGGAATTGCATGAGGAATATAATTAAACTAGTATGATAAAATGTTACCAAATATATTTTGAGTTATCTTTTCCAAACCTAAAATGGGTCAAAAAACGTGTTTTTTATAATTTTCTCCCAAAATGGTCAATTTCATGATCATGGTTGGATTCATTGAACCCTTTTCTGCAAGAAAATGTATACTTTTATATAGATTTAATGAATAATAAAGAAGTTACGGCAGTTTTACGGAGGCTGTACCTGAAGGTGCACAGCCCCCTTAACGCCATTTACAGTAATTCCGGCTACGATGACAACTGTACACAAGTGAACACAATATTATGAATATTCCTTAAATTGGAATCAGATCTCCATTGTGATTTAGCAAAGTTATGTTGGTGTCTTTTACGGAAAATACAGTCAAGGTTTAAGAGTCCAGGAATGTCTTTCCTGATAGTCAAACTTCATTATATAATGGCCCTGTTACACCATGGCGTATGGCCTGAACGTATGCCGACGAATACAAAAGAGCTCGAAAAATTGTCAGAGTCCAAGAACGTCCAACTTCCCAACGAATTGCATAGGAAAAGTCGACATCGGTGTTGGAATGAACGTATCCATAGCGTATTGAACGTATACATAGCGTTGACTAACGGGAACGTATTGATAGCGTATTATTAACTTATAACAAACTTATGACAGCGTACCACAGCGTATGCGAGCGTATGACCAATGTATGCTTAACGTATTCGTAGCGTATGTCAGCTGTGTTCGACCGAATCCTCAGCGTATCCTCGGCTTACAACCAACACGTTACCTATGCCGCTGTAGAAATTGAGTTTCGTACACGGCGGGACAAGTGTTGCCAGTTCAAGTAAACGCGGCCTAAATGATAACTATTAAAATATCTAGAGGGATAAATTATTAAAGTAAGCAAACCAACAGGCCCAACCTATAACTTACGAGTAACGTACCTCTAACGTATGTCATCGTATGTCATCGTATGTCTAACGTATGTCAGCGTATGTCAGCGTATGTCAACGTATATCTATAGTAACCACGAACTTATCTGGAACTTATGCAGAACGTATTAAACACACGTTGAGTAGGCTACGCCGAGAAATTTTGAACATGCTCAATAATTTTTCGCGGGCTCGACGTGTTCCATATTTTCACAGCGTATCACAGCGTGTTCTTAACGTAAACGACGTATCCCAAACTTATCCCAAACTTATATCAGCGTACACCAACGTACACCAAGTTCGTATTTTCGATATTTCGCATACGTTGGCATACGTTCAGGCGATACGCCATGGTGTGACAGGTCCATAAGAGAGAAAGAATATGAGTAAAAGTTGTAAAAATATCAGATAATATTGCTTTAATGATTTGAACAACGCCGCTTACCGTTTAACATAGTCGTCGTTTAAAAATGACGTTGAAGGTAATGTAGCTAAATCCGTTAAATTCGTGGAGGAAAACGTCGTGACTTCGCTACTAAATATTATTGTTGCATTGGCAAAATTATCATCATCGCAGCCAACTGTTGTCAATGGTAGGTATTCGTAAACCATAGGATTAATGATTGCACCAAAACAAATCCACAGTGATAGGATGAGACCGATCACAAAACCAACCAACGCTTCCTGAAAAAGGAAATATATTGAGTAAAATAAAACAAAAAATTAGTTATAATCCGCCGTCGGAACTAGTAGCCTACGTAATATTTTGGCTCAGGTTCACTCTACTATTTCTCACTCTCTAATACGTAGGCCTAACCCATTGAGTTTGTTTAGCGATCATTTCGATCGTGGTTCTGTTCTGACCTCAATTAGCGTGAACATACAACGTAACAAATCATCACTTTATACCCCTGTCACACATACGGCGATCAGGCCTTGCGCTTGCGTTGCGCTGAAAAAAGTATCAAAGCGCAAAGCAAACGCATAAGAACCGATTGGAGACGCAGTGGACACTGGCTAGAGCGGGAGAGGGTCCCCATGTAACACGCAGGTAGGGCGCGGAAAACTGCTCAAATTTGTTCTTTTTTAAAACAAGGTAGCTCTTAGTACGGTCTTATCCTGCTTATCAAATTTTCACGGCGCTCTTATAACGACCCACTGTGTTTCTACTTTAAAGTCTCACGGGCTCTCACGGTGCTTCCACTACGCTGTAACAATTCTTAGTGCGTCCAAGTTGCTTTTTGCGTTACTGGTACGTTCCAGTGGCGTAGCTCCGGGGCTGACAAAAGTTTTTGTACCCCGCCCCTCTTTGTGCCCCCGCCCTACTCCCCACTGTAGTGCTTATATGCGTTATGACCAATTGTCGATGGATTTTTTAAAATAAAGGAAAATTGTATAGAAAAAACTGATAAAAGGTAGACGACCCGATCACATTTTCGTAACACAGAATTATTTCAAACATGAAAGCTCGTATTTTTCTCATCATCATACTGAAATTTGACCGCCTAAATCGGTATAATTACGGAGAAATCGATGAAATAACGTCGAATTACCGTGAATGGTGGTAACCACCGATATAGTTTGTGTACTACTCAATGGGTACAGTTCACAGCATCTTGTGCGTCTAAAATAAGAACCATTAGAGCTATGCAACTCAAACTTTGGAACACGAATTTTTTAAGGATGACCTTTCATGTAGAATAGAAAACTTCAAGTTGAAAATCGGAACATCTACCTTTAAAACCCGGAGTATTGACCATTATTGGTTGATTACGGTGTTTTTTGGACTGTGCGATTTTTTTTTTTTTAGAAATCTTGCCCCCCCCCCCCCCCCCCACCCCTGAAAATATTCCTAGCTACGCCACTGGTACGTTCTCAATACGTTTGCACAACGTTCTCTGCGTGTGCGCAGAAAGTACGGAGCGATTTAAAGCTCCAATCACATTGCCGATCTTTAACATTGATTTTTACTTAAATCCTTTTAGAGAGCATTATCCTATAGATTAGCGCATGGAATTAGTAGAGGGAGGAGGAATAGACGCCTTCAAAAATTATTCGATTCTCGTAGCCCGCCCGCGTCACATTTAGCCGCCGCATCTTTTAAAAAAAAAAAAAATTGAGTCCTATATCTTTAAACAATTTTGTATAGCGCCATTTATTGTCGGAATTGTAACATTTGTGTTGTGGCCACGCGCGGCGGATAGCTTATCACGTCGGCGATACGAAGTGAGAATACGTGGAGAAAATCACATTTTAGGGAGCATAACAGTATGAAAAATGCACAGTTAGTACAGATTTGACTAAATAAATTCATTTCAAATGAATCTCCATTATAAAATAGCATTAAATAATAGTGATTTAGCCGACAAGGTTGCTTTTTATTTATTTAAGCTGATTTTGTATTATTTTGTTAAAAATAAACCGTTTATATGAGGAATTTGGGAAGGTGGTTTTTGTTCCACGGACTCAACATTTTCTGGCGGGACTCCCGGGACTCTCTTCCAGCACTAGTTAGCCTAAACTAAACTAGCTAGTTGCTTATTTGGATACATATTGCAAGTGTACATGAAGGAATGGGTATTTCGTTGGCAACTGGACCTTCAAATATCATAATATGATCATCTAAGCAGTTGGTTACCATTGAAAATAGCATACGGTTCATTTCGAACAGAAAATAAATAAAAAGCCTCCCTCCCTCCTCACTTTTCGAAGACGTGTACTACGAGAATCGAATAATTTTGTTTAAGTGGCCTTATCTATTTAACTTTACAATGGATTGGACATTGTTACCTACCCTATGAGCGTGTTTCTGATGGGGCACTGCAAAAATTAAACGCTAATAAACGCTAAGTTTCAATCGGTCAGTTTTTAATTCCCCCCCCCCCCCAACTGTTTCTACTCGCGAAAAGTTACCGCTAAGTTTATCGATCCTAGTCGATGGGCCATGACATTTGACCTTTTGTTTTACCAAACAATGCCACCGCACCTGATAAAAAGATTGTTTCACAATAATGTGTATAACCCAGCGTGACACGGTTCACGGCGCAAACCGCTAATAATCGCCTTTCTGTTTCTATTGGGTTTATTGCCGATAATTGCCGATTATTGCCGGTTCCAAACCTGGTTTGTGATTACCAAAAATACTGATTATTGCCGGGTTCTGCCTGTTTCTACTGGGCAAACTTAGCGTTTATTAGCGGTTTCTTCCCCAGCAGAAACACGCTCTATGTTTGAATCATATTGCCGACTATAAGCAATTCGAAAGTTGTGCAAATATTCTTTATACATGTATATGTCTAATAAATGCTCAAAATCTTACGAGACGCGCCGACACATTGCAATTTGCAATGTATTGTTAAATGTAATATAAGCAAATGACAACAAGTATAGCTGCCGATAATGAGCTTATTGATATTCATTATATTATATTACACCAAAATTAAATATTGTCAACCAATTATGTATACTTACTTAACCCCCCCCCCCCCCCCCCCCCCCCCCCCCCCGTGACCTGTAGAAGTAGATGCTTGTATTGGTGTAGTCATGGTGAAATTAGGGACCGCAGCATACCAGACACTTCACTTACTTTGGTACTTGCTCGAGGAAAGAAAACTCCAAGGACAAATATCCCCAACATTGGTCCGCCGAGAGCGCCACCGAATGCCATTGCGGTCTGAAAATCAAAGTATTATTTTCTGGTGTTTCGTTAATCAAGTAGGTTCAGCCAATTAACTCATGTCACATCAGGTTGCTCGCGACATCATGGCGCGAGGAACGGAGGGGGTGGGGGGGGGGGGGGGGGGGGGTGAGTATGCGCGGTTGATATTCTGCAACAATACGTACCAATCAGTGCGCACGAATAACCATATATAAACTGATTGATTTTCTGCCAATCATTCGCCTAACGTTTAATCAGTGACTTTGAAATAAAATGGACGACTAAGCCGGTATTTTCTGTTGAAGCTATGTGTGTCTCGGATTAAAGGCCACGTAGCCTCTATCTAGCGCTGTCATGAAATTAAACCCCTCAACAGTAATAAATAACCCGATACTCTCATCGATATGAAAAGATGCACTCAATGTCCCGAGTGCTCGTGTTTAGATGCAATAAAACACCGAGTGAGAAAGTTGTATAAATTACTACATTGTCACGTAAATCGCGTCGGTGAATTCATGCAATAATTTTAGCTGTTCAAAATGTTTGAAGGATTTGAATTTCCAACGATAAAGATAGTTGTTGTCGCAACAGACTGCTAATACCCCTGTTGAATACCGGGATTTTCAAACATGCGAGTTTACAGGTGCGAGCGAGACAGACGGGGTGTGTGGTCTAGTGGATAGCACGCAGGACTCACAATACAAAGGTTGTGGGTTCTAACCCCGCTACGGCCAACATGTTTGTATCCTTGGGCAAGGTACTTAGTCTCAATTGCCTCGTGGTTTGGAAGTCACGTAGAAATAGTGGTCCCGTGCATCGGAAGAGCAATACCCGAGCACGTTAATAGGTCACAGACTCCTTCGTAAAGAGTAGGGGATCATCCACATATACACACATATTCCTAGGTTACAGGAACTCGTCGTCTATTGTCTGTCTCTATGTTTGTGTGTATGTTGCAACTTGGCGCTGAATTAGCTGCTGCCTAGATATTGCAGCACCGTGATATTAATGAAATGGCGCTTTATAAAAACTCTTGTGTATGTATGTATATCATACGTTTTCTACAAAATTTCAATAGAGACAAGCATCCCTACTTTTGATTATATCTGGTTAAATTTACATTCTCTGTGCACTCTAATTATAAAAAGAGTAAAAAAAACAATCAAAAAGAGTGACATTTGTAAATTTCACTCTTACAAGACCCAACTGAGTGACCAATCGTTTTGAGTGAAGTTCACTCTTCCAAACGAGTGAATTTGCTAGCTCTTTTGGGAGAGTGAACTTCACTCTAGAACGAGTGGTCATTCCATCTCCAAAAATCACTCCATTTGAGCTGTTTTTCACTCTTTTACATTTATCATGTTTATAGCCTAAAACAAAGTGGATTTGGTGAAGAAATAGTTGAAATTTAGCGGTGAGTACATTTAATGCTTAGGTCATAATTTATAGCATATACGAGAGGCAGTCAATAAATAATGAAAGTGATCATGGTATGGGATGCATGAGTGATTCTATTGAGGGGATAATGTGATCAATACAAAGTATGAACCTTTGTCTTTCAAACAATACAGTTTTGGATTTTTAAGTGTGAACTATGACGTCATAGCATTGTCTCAAAGTAAGTACACTTGGGACACTGCTAAATCAGTTATTTGGCGGGAAATTTGAATTGTTTTTATGAAACACGTGGTAAGAAGATTGCATAACATGACATCAGAAGCAGGTAAATCCCGATTTTTTTTCGCATAAATATGATACAAAAAGACAATAACTTTAATCCCTGTGTAATTTGGAATGTGTAGTATAAGAGGAAAAAGTAAGGAGAAGCAATTGAATAAAAGGTATACAAATATCAGTATTTCAAATAGCTAATTTTCATTAAAAAATGCCCTGTCAGTGAATCACTAATATTGCGGAAATCAAACAATTTAGGAAAAATTCAAGCAATTAACCAGTTTGGAAGATTCCATATGATAGTTAACTAATTATCCAAACTTATTCGCATGAAACCTGCAGAAAAAATGCGCATGCGCAGACGGCAGATAATTTTGAAATGGGCCCAAAATGGCTAAAATCATGACATTTACCAGATAAAAGCTTACTGTGCCTTCAAATTCTAATCAGAAATTATGAAAAATGCTTAAATCAATGTGTAAACATATTGTGATAGTCAAAATGAAGATATACAGGAATGTATCAATCAAAGATGGCTGCCACAACCTCTCTTATCACTCTTATCTTTAGAGCTACTAGATATGTATTGTGTAAGTAATCGTCATATAATTTCAATGGTTTGAGGAAATTTTATGAACAGCTCCTTTTGAAATCCCCACTATTATTGCTTTACATCCCACAACAATTTATTAAATTATAATCCCTCCATTGTTCTTTATCCTTTGTTGTTTTCTAAGGTATATTATTGCGGATTTTGCTAAATAAAAGCGTATTTGAAATGGTCCCTACTTGTTCGTATTAAGGCATTCAGATCTAAAAAGAGTGTCAAACAGAGATAATTGTGTATTCTAACCATGTGCCAAGTGTTATCTGTTTTTATGCTTGCATTGTCGAGATATACGCAAATGTATCAATCAACCCATATTCAACATATTACATATCCAGCCAAATAATTGACAGATTTCAGTCAGTGTCTGAAACCTATTGTGTTTATGTTAATGACGTTACATAACCAAAGGTATCT
This sequence comes from Ophiura sarsii, assembly GCA_035610835.1. NCBI lineage: Eukaryota > Metazoa > Echinodermata > Ophiuroidea > Amphilepidida > Ophiuridae > Ophiura > Ophiura sarsii. The sequence goes on along the minus strand of CM069443.1, from coordinate 71,811,470 downwards.
AACAATCCAAAAGTGTATTGTTTGAAAGACAAAGGTTCATACTTTGTATTGATCACATTATCGCCTCAATAGAATCACTCATGCATCCCATACCATGATCACTTTCATTATTTACTGACCGCCCCTCGTACATACCAAAAAGACGACAGCGCATACCTTTGAGTGAAAAAGAGCTAAGCTTGTATTGGCAGACGACATGGCAGCTCTATGTGTTGACTCTGCCCCCTGAAAAAAAAATTGACCGGGAAAATCGGGAAGGCAAAGAAAGGGAGAAGAGGAGACAAAAAAAGGGAAGGAAAGGGAAAAGGGACAGAAAGGAGAAAGGAATACAGGCAAATTAGTTGGAAAATTGCAGTGATTCACGCCGGTATGGAGTCACAACTCCTCTAACCCCCATCCTATTTTTTCTTACTCGACGGCAAATCAAAAAGTTACATAAACAAATCTGGCTACGTCACCTGGTCGAACTGGTGTTCACCGGGGAAAAAAATACCGTTTGCCCTCCCTGACAAGTGACCCTGGCTACGCTACTGCATGTATTGCATAGTGCATCCATGTCGTTCTTGCGGCTCTCTAGATTTGGTCTGTTGTGCTATGAGATATGATCTACACATACAATGTACCTCAACGTTAAATATTTCGTCTATTTCTTCAACAAATCCTCTTTGAATTACAACGTAGGTGGACATCCTTGCCAACGTGGATGTAAAATTGACCTTTAACCTCGATGTAGGGTTAAAAATCGCATGTATTTTAATGTGTTTCAAAACCATGTGTGCTCCCCAGCCATAAACAGTCATTACGGCGCAACCCTGACATCATCATCAAGAGAGCAGATAACAGCGGTGCTGTAGTCGTCTGGAGGAAAGACATGTACATCACCGAAGGGCCAGGGAAACGTCAACTCAATGATGAAATATCCTACGAACTTGTTGATTTTGACCTAACTGTTAAACATCAGGCAATCGTTAAAAAATGTATCAATGATTATATTAAGTCTGGAGATCTTTCCGCCACCGCTTCTTATCTCATTCAATCTAACCCCCAAACTCGTCGCTTCTACCTACTCCCCAAGATTCTTAAACCCGACAATCCAGGTCGTCCCATTGTTTCGGCATGCAACTGTCCTACTGAACAAATATCTAAATATCTTGCGGGATATCTTGACCATTTGTTCACCTCCTTTGTCCAATCCCTCCCTACCTTCATCAAAGACACTTCTCATGCTCTTCAAATTTTCCGTGATTTTGAGTTTACAGGTCAACACAAGTATATCTTCACCTTGGATGTCAAGTCTCTCGACACAAGCATCCCACATGAAGACGGATTGAAAGCTATTGAGTACTTCCTCAACCAACGCAGTAGTCTACATCCTCCAACTGCAACTATTCTCCGTCTCACTGAACTAGTTTTGACACTGAATAACTTCACATTCAACGGCAATCACTACACATTCAACGTCGAGGAGTGGCCATACCTAGAACAGACCGAAACCGACCCATCTGTACAGATACATTGATGACGGTATTTCTACATGTCAAGAAAGCGATATCAAGAGCTTTATTGACGCCTTCAATGAATTCCACCCTGCCATCAAACTCACACACTCAATATCTGCCCTCAGCCTACCATTCCTCGACATCAACCTATAGGGGAGGATGGGGCAACTGGACCGGTTAAGCATATTTCATGATATAAAAGCTTAAAGCTCGTGTAAATATTTATGGAATTGCTATGAAAATATCACCCATGTAACTGTTTACATATAACATATAATCAATGTTAAAAAATATCCAAACAAAAGGCCAATTACCACTAACTAAAAACTTTACTTGGCACGGTCCAGTTACCCCATCGCTGGGGCAACTGGACCTATATGTTCCAACGGTTAGAATACACAGAAATCATTGATTGGCAACACGGTAACTAAGCAGTATTTTCTTTACAAACTCGTTTCCATATTATTTAACGTGTAAAAATGATACAGGTCTCATGAAACCCATGTTTTATACAGTTTTCGTGGTTAACGTGTAAAAAGCAGTAATACTAATGGTGTACAAAGCAAGCGCAATTTTCGACTGCACGTTTATTGTAGATAAAACGGTATGAATCTAGTTAAATGGTTACATGGTTGTGATATTCAGACGCCCCATACATTTGTCTATATATACCCCTTTCTTTAATGATTTTATTTACTTCATATAATCATTATTTAGTACTTATAATAAACCATCTTGATATTTAGCCAGCTTTTCATGTTACAGGGGAAGTTAGTCAATATGACAATGATGACCCAACGGTTGATATACACAAAAAGCAGTGGATAAAATACATAAATCATGATATTTCGTCATAGCAAATACCTTTACAGACACCATTCAAAATATAATAAAGATGTAATTCATAATACCGAGGTTTTAAACCATTCTAAAGCAATTTCATGTCATATTGTAATCCTTCAATATCAGAAATAGTGGTATTAGACCCGAAATGCCCCAAAATGTCTAAGAACTTGAAAGAATGTGAATTATTTCATATTCTATTCACATTTCAATACCGAGTCATGTTTTATTGACACTAACAACTCATTTTCAAAATGAATTTTAAAATTTTGATTAAGTTTTTGCAGGCGGTCCAGTTGCCCCACACCCCTTCGGACCACTTACCCCAACAAATGACGTAGCACTTTGTCGAGATGAAACGTTATTAAAACACGCCTGTGACGTAATACATTTTACGCCAAAATGTTTTAAAACATACCACCATTTGTCATAATAATCAATAACTCCAATACATTTCAGAAAAAAAGGCAAAACTGCATTTTTGTTTTTAGCCATTACACAGATTTCTGTAGCCAGTGAGTATCTTTGAATTCGCAAATATTACGGCGTTCGGGTCCTACAAGTAGACGAGTGTCTTTAGATAAGTAAGAAATGGTGTACTTTTGTTATTTGCAAATTCATGAACTAATAACTCTACCAAATGTTAAGGATTAAGTTTAATAATGGGTCTTGGGTCATTACATTATTGTGTCATATCATATTGTCATAAAAGTGCATATCATGTTGATGCATTGACAGCTCCCGTGGAAAAGCCATTTTTACACATACTCGCTAAAAATAGCAATATCTCAAAAAATATTAATGTAATATCTTCCCTATTTTCACCAATAATGCTCAACGATATATGCTTTCATAATAAGCAAACCAAATTACTAAAATATTTTATCATCTAGGAGAAAATGGCCTCCAAAGTTGGGTATATTTTTTTTTGGACCACCCTGTATTTTAAGCAACCTTTTTGCAGTGTATTGTTACCAACTAAAGCATTGTTCTTAGCAGATACCAACAACAAATCGAAAGGTAAATCTTGTAACATTTGTATTTGATACCGCCGATCACTAAACATCAATCTTGAAAATATGAGATGGTCACGCTTGAAAGCACCGGGTGGGATTTCCCCTGACATTACGCTTATTAAACACACTCGCTTGGGAGTGTAAATATCTATGCCGATACCAGTTTTGAAAACTGATCAATCATTGGGTCGGGAATCAGGGTTAATAGACACGTTCACAAACAACATGAACAATTGAACATTTTTAGCGGTTGACTGATTCTTAAATCAAAGTGAAGTTCTCACAATCACAGTGATTAACGGTGGTGATAAACATGGCTACCTCTGAGAGTATAGGCCTCAGCTCGAATATTTCAACAACTCTTCTGCCAACGAGCAGTGTGATACCATACGCCAATCGGGTAGCCGTAGGTGTATTGCTCGTCCTCCTATCCATACCAGGGATCCTTGGCAATAGTCTTGTCATATTCGCCGTGTTTGCGTCGAGAAAGCTACGCACATTCACCAATATTTTCGTAGTGAATCTGAGTATTGCCGACCTGTTATTATGCCTCTTAGTGCCGTTGGAATGCGTGGTTATATTTAGTCCGGACGACGCTACGATACCGCTACCAGAATCAGCTTGCGTCATTGTCGGTATACTGGTTTTTGTGGGGATCGGTTCGAGTCTGTTTACTCTGGCTTCAATCAGCCTCTATCGACTGATTTATCTCAAGGACATAGCCAAGCGTTGGGTTCATAAGTTACAAACGATTTACGTTGCCGCGTTGTGGTTAGGGTCAATCTGGATAGTGTCCGTATTGGCAACTGCGATTCCATATGCATATGGTGCCGCTCAATTTGGATTCAACGAGAAATACCACGCTTGTGGAGCTAAGTCATCGAATTCTCGGAACCGCGAGTTTGAAATTGTGCAAGTTGTGATTTTGTACGTTTTGCCCTGTATCACTATCGTCATCAGTTACGTGCTGATATTCCTCCACGTTCGACGTAAAGGCGAGGACTTGCTTAAACTACAACATTTAAACGCGAGCAAACGGAGCAACAACGTAAATATATCTTCATCTGAAAGCACACTTACTGACAGCCTGCGACGTCGTCAATGGACTATTACCAAAAACATGTTTTATGTGATTCTTGCTTTCGCGATTTGTAACACACCGTATACGATCTGTCTGGTTTTTCCAAGTTTGAACGGACTACTTTATTCCGCGTTATTTGTCACCTTAAACTCATGCATCAATCCGCTGTTGTATGGATTTAAGCATCCGCATTTTCGCGAGGTTTTTGAGTGTTTATTGTCTTGCCAATGGAACAAAGTGCCTGAAAAATCGCAGTGTTTCAGGCGATTGTGCGATATCCGGTGTAGGATACCGTGAATGATTTCGGAAGGTGTGTGGACAGAAAAGCGCCAACACGTATTGGAACTATCTACCTTCGGATGTGGCTTATTAAAACCGCTCTATTTCAAAAATCCTTCAATCAATTTGTATGTGAATTTGCAATCTTATGCCTTAAGTGCATATTTATAACATATAATGAATATCAAGGCAAGTTAGCTGCTTACATTTTCCAGTAAATGCCGCTGAATCGGGAAGTATTAATTTCATCACCTAATTGTCAGTCCCAGGCTGGGATGCACGGTGGCGGTAAATCGGCGGATAGAATTATAGTAAAGCTCAAATCATCCCGTTTTTACAAACTTTACGTACATATTCCACACAACACATAAATGCAATATTCGAAAGGGCAACAGCAGCTAATGTGTCGATCTCGCACACTTTGTCGCCTTAAACACATGCATCAATCCGATTTTGTATGGATTAAAGCATCCACACTTTCGCGAGGTTTTTAAGTGTTTATTGTCTTGCCGATGGAACAAAGCAAGGACGCTCTATGAGAAGGACTGGAATGTTTCGCGTTTACCCATAGGGCGCACCGTAGTATGTAATTCCGCGTACGCGCAGGCTCTTAGCGCTGCATGGAGGAGGGAGGTGCCAGTGGCGTGCGCAAAGGGGGGGGGGGGGCCAGGGGGGCCGCGGCCCCCCCCCCCCCCCCCCCCCCCACTATTGAGTCAGTCGGGGGAAACTTAGGCCAGTCGGGGGAATTGAGAAGGAGGCTAGATTAGTGGCATCATGGAATTATGATAGTCAAAAACACAGATGAAATTTTTTCCCAAAATGCAATATTCTTTGGTACAAGCTTGTTTAGAACCAAAATGTAGCTCAATCGTGCAAAAAAAGGTGTAAATTCGCAGTTCTTTACTCAAATAGTCGGGGGAATTTCATTTATGGCCAGGTGCCCCCCCCCCCACTCACAATATTCTGCGCACGCCACTGGGTGCTGGAAGGGGTGCCGCTGGAAGGGGTGCCGCCTGTACAAACTCAATAGGGATAATCCAATAATGGCGATAATCTTTGTTCTTTTTACAATAACTAGTCATCCCCTAATGTTACGAACACTATTCTGGTCCCATTTTAAAGGATATTTAATAGTCTTTAAGTATGTGGTTCAACAGACTTCTCAACTATTTGTAACAACTAATTAATTATGGATAAGACCATGATCATCAGCTTTCTTCCTATTCGCTACACAGTCAACATGAATAATCAGCCTCAATTTACCGGATTTATCAAAATGACTATAACAGAAAAAGTTTTCAACCTATGATAGCAAAAGTATACATTTTTGGAAAGCTTGTAACTAGAGGAATTCAGAAATGCAGTTTATATCAGGGAAGGATTCATCCTTAAACAAATATTTCTGAAAATTCTAAAAATATATAAAATAAAAATTGGAGATATTCACTAGCCGGTATAATTACCATACCGACGTATAGTAACTTTGACAACTATATATCATCTAATGGGTAATTTCATGAGAAATTCAAATATGTAAAGTAAATAATGATAGGGGTAGGTATAAAAAATATTTGGATCTCAAATTAAAAATTAAAAAACTCTGATATTTTCCCGAACATTTCCGATCATACCATTTTAGTTCTTGGTCGTACTATAATTTTAATGGCATATTTGGTTTCCTCATGCAATTTCCCTTCAGAAAATGTATACTTTTACTACCTCAGGGGGGTATACAAGCAAATATAAATGTGTAAAGTTAAAATCATGTCGCGAAAGCCAAAATCCGTGTGTAACGCGAAAGGAGGCGAGCTTAAAACACATGACCATAACATTATATGTACTATTCGATTCAAGGTTCAAATCAAAGTCAAGTCACTGATTTCAGTGTTCAAGTCCGCATCAAGTCAAAGCAAACATGAACTATTCACTTCATGTACTGAAATTACCTGTCAAGTTATGTTCAAGTTCTGTCTTACAAGACAAGTCACTGCTAGGTTCAAATCAAAGTCAAGTCACTGATTTTAGTGTTCCAATCGCATCAAGTCAAAGCAAACATGATCCCTTCATGTACTGACATCACTGTCCCTCCAAATGATTGTCCAAGTACATTGATGGATCCCGGGGGTGGGGTACTCGCCTAATACGGTATACGGGGATGTGCCGCTCTAATGGGTCGCTTTTTTTGCAAAAAAAATCCCTAAACATGGGGTATGATCAGTGCTGGAAAATTCCTAACAATGGGGTCACTTTTTACAAATGGGTCTATTATTGCGAAAATGTTGGCTATTTTCGCGAAAAATTGCGAAAATTGGGTCTATTTTCACGATAATTTGTGAAAATTGGGTCTATAATGAAACAAAATCCTTAAAAATGGGTACCGTTTTCCAAAATCACCCTAAGAAATGGGTAGGGGTTTTGAATCTTCAGCGGCACCCCCCCCCCCCGACCAAACCAAGTCCGAGTACCCACCCCCGGATCCTAAATAGTACAAAACTATTTTACACCCCTAAGTGGCGTAACACATACAAACCCGACCCAGGCTAAAAGGCATCACCCACACTTGACTATGCATTAGATAAAAGGGAAGGGACGAGAGAACGCGATGGTGTAGCAAGCTGAAAAAAGAAAGAAAAATGGGGATTGTTATAACCCCTTTTATTTTAAAAATCAGAAAAAATATTTGGTCGTTTGGTTCTTGTCTAAACTTCTCTCGAAATAAAACATTCGCATTTGCCTCTTTCATGTCTTTAGTAATTGCTAGTAATTGCTAAGAAGTCAAATGAGAACAAATTGGGATTGTATTGGAATAGGTAAATTCACTATCGGTAACAACCACAACAAAAACACCCATTACTCAAGTCAAGAGTCCTTCAACAGAGTTCGAGAGAACTTTTACACCTACATCTCAAAGCTGTTTGTATCAAAATATATCCTTTTTAATGCAGCTCGTGATATGATATAGGGACTTTACCTAAATTATTACCGTTCTACTTTCTGGCATGATAAAGCACCATCCCAAATTGAAATAACAATAAACAGGGCAATTGAAACCAATTATACACACTTCTTCCTCAAAGTTGCGTGCTTAGATCAATACAACGATCGGATCTACCAAGTTGTTAACCTTGCAACAGGATACAGACGCATGCTGCTGGTGACATGAATCGCATGATTTTACAATACAATCATTCAAAAAAGTAAGTTCCCCTCATTTTGTTGTTAAAATAAACTTAGGATATGACGGCTGTAAGTCCACTTTGTAGGCCACTATATGACACGAGAAAAATCAGCTCATGCCCGGAGTTGTTCTCATTCTCTGGATTTAATGATACATGTCTTAGAGATCACGTTAATCTTTATCAAACATTTGTAATTGCTCTCTTACAATAAGACATTATCAATCCGCCTATGGCTGATATTTGTTACACATTGTATGGTGGTCTGATCATGGCCAATATGTTTATAACAAAGAGTGGTAACGCTTGGAACCTATACAATAATATGATCTCTTATCGCTTTTAACCACTGCCAATTGTTTCCTGATCAAAGCGAGTTCACGTTGTAATCAGATGATCTATCACAGAATGGTCTCTATCTGCACGTACATGACCCGACTACAGCCTTGACAATATCCTCTCCTGATGTTTTTCTACTCAACTCTGGCCTAGAAATAGAATTAACACTTTCCACACGGCTAGTAGTTTTACCATAATTATACAAAACAAATGTTCAGAGACCTTTCCCAACTTTCAGTCTATCCCAAGAATTACTGAACCAGTACTAAGGGGTGTATCCTTGGTGTAAGATATTTATAAGTTAGACTAGTGTCCAGGCCTACGACGGAATAAAGCTGTATAATCTTTTAATCCCTCTATAGAGGATTAGGTGCTAGGTTAGTTTCGTGCTGTCTTACAACAAGGATAAACCAGTACTGGGCATGTTTGTACTTATTTTCATGCATTTTGTCATGGTGTGATTCCAAATATGGTGATGACATTCAATAATTTTGCAGTGGCGTGCGCAAAGGGGGGGGGGGCTAAGGAGGCTAGGTCAGTGGCATCATGGAATTATCATAGTCAAAAACACAGATGAAAATTTTTCCCAAAATGCAATATTCTTTGGTACAAGCTTGTTTAGAACCAAAATGTAGCTCAATCGTGCAAAAAAAGATGGCCAGGTGGCCCCCCCACTCACAATATCTGGCGCCGCCACGCTGCTGGATGCCGTCTACACCCGCGCTAGTGCTCCACGGTGCCGGTGCCGATCATTGCAGACCGTAGGCTGCCCGCCGCCGATAAAACGTTGTCCTATATAATCATGATAATAGACCATAATATCAGGGGTATGCCACTGAGCTTGCCGATCGGGTCCACTTTTAAATTAAAATTTGGTCAGCATAGAACTGGTGGCGCTATACTGATCAGGCGTGATTGTAGCAGACGACACGACGCTGGCCACGCGTCTCTCAGACGACCCAATATGTCAACGGGAGTGCACTATTTTGAATTATTTGTAACAGTCATCGCCCGGTTAACGATGACAATTCTTCTAATTATGATGAATTTGAAAAATGATAAAATTAACATTCGCGATTACGTGTTATTCACCTTATTCATTACGTGTTCAACATTTAGGTTTCGCGTGGCCACCGTCGTCTGTGTAAATCCACAACGCCCTCAAACCTATGCTGACCAAATATTACGTTAAACCTGGTTAAACACTGTTAAACGCGTTAAACGCCGGTCACGGACGCATTCCGGACGATTACTATAATTTATTCAAATATGCAAAAGGTCCGTTTTCGCTACGTACGTTAGTATACGACTTTCCTATCCCAAAGTTAATAGTATCCCTGATAATATCCCAATTATTGTATAGCATTTTTATAGAATAAAAGGGTTACACTACAGGGTTATCCTTTATACAATTTATGTTCGACGGTGTTTTCACAAACAAAACTGTATTTCAAGCAAAACAAAACTATCTACGAGTTATATGCCAACTTCCGTAGATTATCGGAGGGAGATTATGAATATATTTTTCACCTATTCACTTTATTCATCCATACGGTTACCAATATTGACTTGTAAATGTTTAATAGGAGACGCTAGGCGCTATGTTTTGCAATGGGTCATAATAAGATTTATAAAACAATTTAACTCCCGAAAAGTAATTAGTCTATGATTTTATATGAAGATGAAATAGGCGGGGAAAGAAGTCGGGCTCCGGTGTGAAATATTGAGAACCAGGTGAACCTATAGGCCTACGATATTAAATTCATTCCTCCGCGCTGGGTTTTTATTATTTGTTTTTGTTTGTTACATGTTTTCCTCTAATTTTCAGTAAACAATTTATAGTTTATCCATTGAAAAATACTAGTTACAAAAATAGGCCAACAAAAAGACCCCCTTTGTTGATAATATAAGCAAATTGTTCCTACATCTTTGAGAATATTTTACGAGGAACCAAATTGTTGTTTAGACGTACTATTCACACCTCCTCCCAATCATGACGGGGGGGGGGGGGGGGGGGGGGGGGGCTTTATGATAGTTAATTCAGGGAGGTGTCAGACTGGTTAATTCAAAAGCTACATGTAGGGTAATCAAACTTTTTAAAGACAACGTGAAATAAAATTACGGAATTGATAATGAAAACACCCCACCCCAAATAAGTATAGGCTAATTATGTGACCCATCACATCCAAACATACCTCTTCGGGTCTTTTATGCAATGTCTGATTTTAACATCAAAACATGCTCAAATCACGCTGTAAATGTTTTGATGTGATGGGTCGCATTATCATAATAATATATGTGCGGTCCCTATAGGAAATTTGACTTGCGCAGCCAGAGGCGTAAACTCATAGAGGGGATTTGCCCGCACCCCCTGCCAGATGGCTTGCCCCACCCCCCTATGAAATGTTTAAAAAAACCACGTGCGGTCCCTATAGGAAATTGGCCGGCGCAGCCAGAATCGTAATTCATAGAGGGGATTTGCCCACACCCCCTGCCAGATGGCTTGGCCCCCCTATGAAATGATAAAAAAGCACCAGTTGGTTATGCCCCCCCCCCCAAAAAAAAAAAAAAATTGAAGACCCTATAGTTACGCCTATGGCAAGCTGTAAAATAATTCGATAAACACAATTTATCGGCAATAAACACTGTTCGGTCAGAAAACAACGTTCTTTTACGATAAACTGAGTTGATCGAGATAAACTATTTTTTTCAAGCGAAAAACATAGGTAATCGATAAACACTGTTTATTAAATTGAGAAACACTGTTTTTCGCTCGAAAAACAGAGTTTATCGATTAACAGAGTTTATTGATAAACAGTGTTTTTCCGCTCGATAAACTCAGTTTATCAAACTGAAAAACAGTGTTTATCGATAAACACTGTTTTTCGCTCGAAAAACATAGTTTGTGTTTATTGGTGATAAACAAAGTTATTCGGTGATAAACCGTTTTCATCAAATTATTATACAGTAAAATTGCCATGGCACGCTTAATGTATAATAATTCGATTAACACGGTTTATCGCTGATAAACACTGTTAATCGGTCGAACAATGATTTTCAACCAACCGAGCGAAAAACATAGTTTATCAAATTGAAAAACAGTTTTTTTCGCTTGAAAACAAACTCTTGTTTATCGATAAACTCTGTTTTTCAATGGCAAACCAGTGTTTTACGCTCGATAAACTCTGTTCATCGATAAACTAAGTTTATCAAATTGAAAATTGAAAAACACTGTTTTTCGATCGAAAACAGAGTTTATCGATAAACACTTTTTTCGAGCGAAAAGCATAGTTTATCGATAAACTCAGTTTATCAAATTGAAAAACTATGTTTTTCGAGCGAAAAACAGTGTTTATTGATAAACTCAGTGTTTATTGATAAACTCAGTTTATCGGTCGATAAACTCAGTTTATCGGTCGATAAACACAGTTTATCGGTCGATAAACACATAGTTTATCGATAAACTCAGTTTATCAAATTGAAAAACAGTGTTTATCGATAAACCGTGTTGATCCAATTTCTATACATTAAGCTTGCCATATACACCACTGTCAGCAGTGCAAGATATGACTGTAAACCACCCAGTGCGCATGGCGTGGTCACCGAGCTCTGTTAGTGTTAGCATTTGCATAGGGTTTACATTTTACTACACAATTAATCAATACACACACAATTTCTATTGATGAATTTATAATATCTAGTTTATTTTTTAAATTATATCAATGACAACTATACCAAATAAATCCCATTATAATGATGAACACAATAATCTTTACAAAATTGGCAACCAATTTAACAAAAAGACCCTTTTGTTGACCTTACAAAAATGTAGTGGTGATCAGTACTGATGGTGATCATAATTATAAACAATCATTTTTGTTTTCTATCTAGACCCTTTCATGGTTCTTAGAACCAAATTGTTCTGCGTGCCTACACCTTTCAGAATATTTTAAGAGGAACTAAATTGTTGTTTAGACATTCATACCTTTTTTTCTGGTCTATTTAGAGAGCCCTAGTGGGTTGCCCTAAAGTTCTCAATTTGTTAGGGTTCAGTAGAGATTTACAATAAACCTTCAAATAGGGAAAATAATTCCTCAAAATGCAGTTCTTCATATTTTAAGAACCCTTTGGAGAAACATTTAAGGTTCTGCAAACAAAATAATTGTCCTGTAAGGTGTGAGACAACATGCCATTGAGACTCTGAAATAAGAGGCCACATTAATTCCCTTTTTCTAAGGGGTATGTACATGTACGCAGCACTTGAACATTATGAAGGTTGCTTTTTCCTTTTTTTTTAACACCTGATTTGCGTCAAATTTTGTCACATATGGTTCATAATTCACAGTGAAATAACCCTAACACAGAGGCACATTTTCCAAAGATTTTTTTTCTCGCGGCCAAAAAGCGAGGGGAAAAGGCCCCCACGCCCCCGAGGCTCGAACCCCCGGACCTCTGGGTTCAGAGGCAAACAACTTACCGCTAGGCCACGGGGGTCAACCATACTTGGCTCAGTATACTCAAGGAGTTATCATACTTAAAGGCACATTAAGTGGTGTTGAAAATTTTAAATGTTTAAAAATTTACTTCAGAATTCAAGATGAACATTAAAAATGGCCATTACTGTTGTTTCTACTAGCAAAAACACAGCTAAACTTGATTAAAACAATATCATCGCTATTTATTGAAAAACGCCCTCTATGCAAATATGGTTCACGTTATGTATCACGCGTACTGCAGGGGGATACTGTCGGACGTAACAACGTTTTCTTGTACATAGAGGGCTGATTTTTCTTAATACTTATAGGTGTAAGTTCATACATGTAATACAATTATAAAAATATACTAATCCCAGTTTTTATCATAATTGAGGGCGCATCCTCCAACACATCTCTTAGTGCCCCTTTAAGTATGATAACTCCTCGGTATACTTCACCAAGTATATACCCTGGAGCCATTATTTCATCGAAAAACTGCCAAACCGGTACTACGAGTTACTACGATGCGGTGTGCTTGTGTCACCCGGTTTGGCAGTTTTTCTATGAAATAATGACCCCCTTGGCGAAAACTGTTTTCATTTTTTTGGCACTTTTTGGTCAAAATTTCAAAATATATTAGATAAGTTAAAAAATGAGAAATTCGTCCCAAAGTTAGTGTCTTTACATCATAATCAAGCGATTTGGGCAATTTTTACTCAAAATTATTTTTGTTAGCTGTGTAAAAAACATTTGGGTCAAAAAAGTGAATTTTATGATTTCTTCAAAAAAATCAACATTTTTGGTCAAAATTGACGCCAAATTTGGATTCTCTGATCCATTTCCTTTCGAAAAATGTACACTTTTATATACATTTGAGTCATAGTTCAATAATTACAGCACTCACAAATTCACAAAATTATGAGCTCCACAATTGAGTCAAGAGAGTGATACAAACATCTCTCTTTAAGTCTCTTAGGGTCGCACTGTTTCTCTGAAACACAATAATGATCCACATTTTTGTCAGTGGACAGGAAAGATGACCATTGAAAATTATCCATTGGTCCTAAAAATGAACATTTGGTCAGCATAACGTGAAAGATGAGTCATCCATAGAAACAGCTTTTTAGTGCTTGAGTTTAAGTTTGATGCACAGCAGGCTTAAACTGGTAGGTATAGGCTGGCACAGATGGGTTGAATAATCCAGAATTACAGACTACCCCAAATAGATGAACCTGCATAGGGAAACAGAAACATTAGAAGCTTGGGTTAATGCCACTGCATTGCTAATTTGGATGGATTTTGAGTGGTTTGTTTTATAGTCTATTTGGCCATCACGAGACAGTTACGTTACTGCGTATTGTACTAATTGAAGCATATAAAGCATGCGCCTACTTGAGGCGCTGGCGTATATACACGAGCGTTGAAAGACGGAGGATACATACGCGAGCGTAAAAGCTGCAACTGTTTAAAAGTTATATCACTGTCCAGAGGAAGTCAATTAGAGACATTGTGTTTTCTTAAAAATTGACATTTTGGGTCAAAATTGACCATGAGGGTGCTTTTCAAGATTGTGTGCAAGTTTTCTGCCATTCGCTATTTTAAAGTTTACAGCTACGAAGATGATCACAAGTTTGGCCTACTCAAGAAATCTGGGCGTTCTTTCACAATAAGTTTGTCCGAAGCACTCATTTGAATGTTCTTTGCACTGCTCCTATTCAATATGGGGTGTCAATGCATGTGGCATCCAAATGAATGGCAAATTTTCAGATGGCCGATGGACCCATAAGCCAAGGTCCGATTTCAACCAGATTTTGCCGTATTAATTTGACCCCTCTTAAACAACCTGATTAGGTCATGGTCAGTGACAGCACCAGCCTCATAATTTTTTGGGGCCATTTTATGCTAAAATTGACAAATTTGGTCTAATTCTAACTAATATGGTATGAAAATGTGCATTTGCACGCAAAATGTAGCTGTTTTATGCTAAAATTGTCAAAATTTGGTATAATTTAACCTAATGTTGGAAGAAAATATGAGTGGAGCACGGAAAAAATTGCCTTTTTATGCTAAAGTTGTCTATTTTTTTCTAATTTTAACTAAATCGAATTTTTGAACAAATACAACTTCAAAGCTCTGAGATGGTCTGTACTGCACCCATATTCTTAAACTTCCATTCTATTTTTTTTCACTACTATACCTTCTTGCTCTTCTGAAAGTTCTGAATCAGAGAGGGCTTTCAAATGGTATAGAATTAAATCATTACATTTAATTTAATTCCTATCTTAACAATCAAGTGTATTGCTGGAACTGCATCTGCTAACACAGACTACAGAGTTAAAAAAAAAGGGTGTTGAAATTTGTGTTGTAGCCAAGGTTTCTTCTCTTTCTGGAAATCAGGACGATCATGGAGCTTTGATTTTCTGTGGAAATAAAAAGAATAAAAAAGTAAATTCATGCAAAGATTCCTGTCTTAAATCTAAAACAAATTTGGTTGCCTAACCAGAATATTGTGACTCAACTGTAAAGGCTGGGATCCACACAGAAAACCATGCATGGTGATATTTTCCATATGGTCACATACATTAAATAATAACAATAATATTAAAGGTAGATGTTCTGATTGCCGATTTTCAACTTGATGTTATCTATTTTATATGGAAGGTCATCCTTAAAATTGTCACATTCCAAAGTTTGAGTTGCATATAACTCCAATGGTTCTTATTTTAGCAACACAAGGTCACAACAAAATTGCCCATTGAGTTGTACACAAACTGGCTGGTGGTTAACCACCTTTGGCAGTAATTCACTACATTTTAGCCTATTTTAGCCTATAATTTGTAAATGGAACATTGCTGGCCTCAAAGATTTTACAGACATCATGTTGAGAAAAAAAATTATAGTCCCAAAAAATTGATCAGAACATACACCTTTAATATAATGTGGAAATCCACATTATTATTATATTTCGCACAAATCTACCAAAATGGCGCTCGAGGGGCGTTACAAAAAATACACATTACACAGTGGCGTACCCAGCTTTTTCCTGCCAGCAGCTGAAATCTTGATAAGTGAGTGGGGGGAGGGGAGGGGGGGGGGGGGGGCGGGATGCGATGAGGTTGTCCACAAATTCGGCCAAAAAATCACATGGTCAAATATAAATCTACCCATGGATGCTCGTGTTTACCGGTGGGTATATTTCAGTCCCCCCCCCCCCCCCCCCCTGGGTACACCACTGACATTACATGAAAATTCCATGTTTTAACAATTGTTAGATTCTCGTAGCACTGGCCTTCGAAAAGTGAGGAGGGAGAGCGGTTTTTATTTATATTTTTTGTGAAAATTGACACCTAAATATGGCTGTTTTCATGCACAATTTATATTGCAATGACCTTTCAGAGTTAAGGGTTAGACCCTATAGAGTTCTATAAAATACTTGAAAGTGAGGCCTATCAACCATACAATTTAAAGGTAGATGACCCGATTTTCAACTTGATGTTTTCTATTCTACATGAAAGGTCATCCTTAAAAAAGTCGTGTCCCAAAATTTGAGTTGCAAAGCTCTAATGGTTCTTATTTTAGACGCGCAAGATGCTGTGAACTGTACCCATTGAGTAGTACACAAACTATATCGGTGGTAACCACCATTCGCGGTAATTCGACGTTATTTCATCGATTTCTCCGTAATTATACCGATTTAGGCCGTCAAATTTCAGTATGATGATGAGAAAAATACGAGCTTTCATATGATATGAAAATCTCCGTATGTTTGAAATAATTCTGTGTTACGAAAATGTGATCGGGTCATCTACCTTTAAGTGTAAGAAACTCAATAACATTTGAAAATTTTAAAAAAAAGTTGACCTTTTCCCAGAAAGTGAGGAGGGAGGGCTACGAGAATCATTTTTTTCTTCTTCTAAGTGGCCCAACAATAACAAGTAGGCTATTGCCAACAACAAAAAACTGGCTCACTTATTATTATTAATATTAGGCTAGGTAAAATAAAAATGAAAACAAATAGTGGCATTTATGTAGTAGTCTATTCTTGGTGTTGTGGTGGTCATGCACAACATGGACCAGAAATCCACTGTGCCATTGGCCCTGCCAATTGGGTGGTACTGTTTTTTATGTTGGTCCCACTAGCCTATTGATTTCAAGCTACTACATTTATTCATTTTTTTCAGCGAATAGCAGGAATTTCATACAATACTTGAGGAAAAAATCGGGTAAGGCTCATGAAAGTCAATTGCGAGTTTCCCGTTACCTTTTTCTTCCTCAAAGTGATGAGGCGACTTTTTCATTATTCATTATTTGATCAGATTTCATTATTGACATGTAAATGCATGTTTGATCAACCCATATTGATACGGTGCTCATTTAAATAATATAAAAACATGTTTTTAAGGTGCCTATGCAAATGGGTGTATGATTTACAATAAAGTTCTCTAGTTAAATGATCCAACTCAAAATTATCAGAACAAACACTTACACAAGTTCTCAATTTATTTAATATAGGCCTATTTGCACATTGCACATCACTCAAATGAACTTTTAACCAGGTAGGCCTAGGTTTACGATTAAAAAAGCTAGCCTTGCTTATGAGTCTAGTTCTCAAAATTCATGATATTTTAAGAAAGTGAAAAATGTGTTCAAATTGATAAAACTGGCAACAATTGTGTTTAAAAATAAATAATGATTTTTTGGGGAAATCTTGAAATTTTGACGCGGGTGAAAAAAAGTGATGCGGGCGGGAAACGGGAAAGTCGATATACCACGAATTCCTACTATTTCATGAAATCTGACAATGCGGTATATTGCGCCTGTACTGATGAGTGACGACGGCCTAGCTATAGTCGAATTTATAATTGAACAAAAATATTGAAGCAGTGTATTACCATGATTACGTACATTGCGTGAGGCGCACACAGCCACAAGCGTAATCATTTTGAGCGCGATCATCTTTGTGCTGCGTTCGTGTTGTTCGTTCAATTATTAATTTGACTATACCTTATAGCCTATTTCAGTTCTGGTCTGTTTTTACTATATAGCCTGCCCTACGGCCTAGGCCTAGCCCTACTCCCGGGGCCTACTCAGAGTGAAAGTTACTTTGAGTGGGACACCCGTTTGTTTGTATTTACGGCGCTGAGTGTGACACAAACGTCCATCCTTTTCCTAAATCATATAATAGTACAAGGAAAGGTACATACACATCACATTTATGACAGCATGATAAACACAGCTTACCTACCGTCGTAAGTTGTAACGGTAGGTAGAAAGATCGAATTATAATAGGGCTAGGCCTAGCCGCCTACCCCATAGGCTACTTATTTCCGGATTTATTTACGATATTCTTGGTCAAATGTTTGCCCACCACTCTTACTCAGCTTAAGCTATACCAAATTGTATGGTTACCTGATCAAATTCGTAAGAACGTTACTTTCCCAAACTTAAAAATCTCTGTAAAATTTGCGTCCGACCATGGAAGTACGATCAAATCAATTAATTACACTTACACTTACACTTAAGATTTGATGGGTAAAAAATTATAGGCGTAAGCCTTTTAGATTCCCATATCCATTTTCGGACCAATGTTTGTCGGGGTTCTCTATTCAACACCAGGCCACGCAGGTATATATACGTCATACGCGTCACTGAATTCAACTATTTACTTATTTACCTTATTTACTTATTTACTTATTTACATATTTACATATTTACTTATTTACTTGTTTACTTATTTACTTAGTAGGTCTATTTACTTATTTACTTATACTTATTTACTTATATTTACTTAATATTTACTTATTTACTTATTTATTTATTTGCTTATTTACTTATTTATTTATTTATTTATTTATTTATTTACTTATTTACTCATTTACTTATTTACTTATTTACTTATTTATTTACTTATTTACTTATTTACTTATTTATTTACTTATTTATTCCAGCATTTCGATGAAGTCTGCCTAATTAATTATTCATATCTGCGTGGCCTGGTGTTGAATAGAGAACCCCATGTTTGTCAAGTTGGTTCTTGAATTGTTATGACCTGATGACCTCTGATCTGGTGTCATGCCTGGAGATGAGGGCGATGACAAGTCTGAGTTGATTCAGCCGGGGTATAACCAGGGTTGTTTGCGAATTAATTTTGGGCAAAAGAATATAATAAGCAAAGAAAGTGTGTTAAAATAAATTACTTTCTTGATGAACATGTCCCAAACACACTGATAAATTACGGGTAGGATCCCCGACACGCAACAGCGGAGGCCTTTATTACGGCCTTATAACTTAAATCAGCACATTTATGACATTACCATGATGTTTTACACCCGTAACAGCTTCAAACCTTTAAATAGAGCAACATTCAGTTTTTATACTTACTGATTTTCTGGTAAATAAGGCCTTGTTGTGTGCCACGTTGTGGTTGTAAGCGGGATTCAAGATGGCCGACGAAACAAAATATCTCAGTCAGCTCAAATTTTCTTAGCGCTGCAGTAGTTTACCTCAAAATTTCTTAGCGCTGCATGTGTGGCCGTCAACAAAGTCATGGGTGCTACGGTTATTTTTACGTTGGTAAGTCAAGAATGTGAAAAAGGTCCTACACTCTTCCACAGCTCAATCAATCATAAAGTCATAGCGCATTCTGAACTTGAATGGAACAATGCTAAGTAAGATATTGATACTACGGGCGTACCTGAGCGCCTTCCTATCCTTCTAATTATATATCCTGGGAACAAAGTGCCTGAAAAATCGCAGTGTTTCAGACGATTGTGCGATATCCGGTGTAGGATACCGTGAATGATTTCGGAAGAGCTGTTCTCACTGAGGTGCGTGAACAG
The DNA here is from genome assembly GCA_035610835.1 of Ophiura sarsii. NCBI lineage: Eukaryota > Metazoa > Echinodermata > Ophiuroidea > Amphilepidida > Ophiuridae > Ophiura > Ophiura sarsii. The sequence continues at coordinate 71,791,923 of CM069443.1, read as the reverse complement.
AAAAGCGCCAACACGTATTGGAACCATACACTTTCGGATGTAACGTAATGTAGGCCAATTAATGATTACATTTTACCGGCGAGCCTTTGAAGTAACTTGGTCGTTCAGTAGCTATTGACTTACGGAGGATTGTATTCGCTATATATATTCAGGATAGGCTATGGGTGCACATGGATGGCCTAAAAAAGAAAATGGTGGTTGGCATAACTCTACATTTCCCTACAAACATATACGTATCAATTGAAATATGACAATATCTTCCCCTAACAATGAAACCATGAAATACCATCAACTGTTATAATCATGATGTCACCCGATGTACACGCTGTTATAAGCCCTCACCACTGTGCATATTTCTATATCCCAAAATGTGTGGACATGGCTGCTAAAGTATCGAAAATGAAGTTCAACGCAAATATGGGTATTTGTAGTCATCTGATCGAAAAACGTTGTTCTTCAAAGCTGCCTGACAATCCATACGCGAAATTAACCTCTATAAAATGGTACTTGAGTATATAAACAAAACGTTGTCAACAATTATCATTTCTTCAAAATCGTATAAAACTTCGAAAGAAACCTTGTTTTACCTGAGACACCTTTCCTATTGCAGCAGCCATGAACGCCAAGGCAATTACTACCAATCCGAACATCATCGCTTGAAAAATAAATAAATGTAAATCAATCGTGGATGGTATTACATAGCGGCGTATCATCGGTGGTACTGTTACATAGTGACGTACGATAAACGTTGGTCGATTTCGTGATGTTTAACTTTTTTTTCTTGAAATATCATTTTCATAATTATTTTTAAGTCCCAAAAAATAATCAGTTAATTGGTAATTAAAAATTGATTTGGTGTACAAAAAGCTAATAACAATTTTGTGTTAACATAGTGTCGTACACACTATACGCCACTATGTAGTACCACCGATGAAATGAACATTTCAATGAATGCACCTGGACGTTCAGATCTAAGAGCAAAATTTCTGATAACACTAAACTGTTTTTAAATCTTTAAAGGAAGTGTCCAGCAAGCACAACATTGTGCAATATATGTTAGAAAGATAATTATTGAGCCCAAATTGCCCAGGTTGAAGAATTATTTACCATTACATCATTACCCACATTTAAGAAACATCTGAAAACTCCAAAATTAATTTATGTTCCTTTAATAGTATATATTCATCCGTGTTGTCTAATTTGATTACATTGCATTGCATTGCATTACATTACATTGCATTGTACATTTGTATAATATTTCATCCGGGGAGAAAGTACCAAGTTGTTAATGGATATTTTTATAAAATAAAAAAATATTAAACCGCAAAACCTATTTAATGGTCCTTTGAATATAAATGTCATAACATAACGTGAAATTGCAATTATCAATGATCAACCTTTGATTTGTACTTCCGGTACTTACCAACTATTTTATTAATTAGTGTATAAGTTCTATCGGATATATCTGGCCATATTTTCTTTATGATATCTTCACCCGTTACAGCTGCTAGGCTATTCAAAGCTGAAGACATGGTACTGAGAATAAAAGTACGATTAAAACACGGTAGTTGATACTTTAAAATCGAGGGCTCGGAACCACAAGGCCTCATCTCCATTTTTTCAAAAATGAGATTTTGGTATCAACATTTTTAGAAAGAAATTCTCTTTCCATTACACACAGCCTTATATTTCCATAACACAACCCCTTTCAAAGTTATAGCCAGTAAAGGCCTCGTCTGCATCTCCCCAATGTGTTTAAAAAGTCTTTTTCACATAATGGTCAAAATGGTCAAAATGGAGTCTTCCATGTGTTTCTGAGCCCTCGAAATGTTGATATCGTTAGCAGGATCTACTAGTCTCATAAATCTGTACAAGTAATTTCGTCGGTGGTATCACATAGTGGCGTATGGTAGATGGTATCACATAGTGGTGTATGGTAAACTTTGGTCGTTTTTGTGATGCATAACTATGTTGTTTTGAAATATCGTTTTCTCTTAAAGCCAAAAATTAATAAAGTTAATTGGTATTCAACACATTGATTGGTATTTAGATTGTAATCGATCAACAAATTGATTTGGTGTACAAAAAGCTAATAACAATCTTGTTTTAACATAGTGACGTACACACTATACGCCACTATGTAATACCTCAGACGATTTAAGGAATAATTATCTCGTTCGCGGTTGAAAAGTATTAAAGATTGGCATATATTTAACCTTTCAAGGTCAGCAGAGTAGTCTTCAACAATGTCAAGGAAATGCTTCAATTTTAGATGGGATCATAGCGTTGTAAAATTAAATACTAAATAATAACTCGATTTTTATAACGCGTAATTTTCCATCCTACAGGATGTTCCAGGCACGATTGCCACTTAATTACGATGCCGGTAGGACATCGTCACTATCATTTCGTTTCATCAATAGATAGCAGCTGGCTAGGCGCTCAACCATGTACTTAGATTGTAAATATTTTAATATCACCCTTTTTTAACAGCTACCCAATCTCGCTTGCGTTTAAACGAGACTAAATATCCTACCCAAGGATGCAGACACGATGGCTACGGGGCTTGAACTCACAACGTCATGATCATGAGCCCAGCAGATTTCCACTGGACCACACCGGACGACCCCTACTCTCAATTGTGGGATTGACTCTATACAGATGACGAGTTATTACATTAAGGTTCCGTGTGCGAGTCTAAGTTCAACCTTTTAACTATAGTGTTAACCTGTTTTCGTCAATACAATAATGGTTACACCTAGCATAAAAAGTCCCTGACCATGTGCTTTGTTGTTTGCTAATCCAAAATCAATAACCGGTACTAAAAATCTGAGATCGAATTAATTCTTTTGAAGTTATGATGATTTCAATAACCGTAAGTAACGAATTGGTTTCCTGTGGGATCATCGATTTGCATTTGTGATTATTATTTGTCCACTGTGTGCTATCTCAACTAGTCAGGTATCGGGATGAATGGGTGGCAGGCATTGACAGGGCCTGCCACACACACATTTTCAATGCGTTATCACACAAAAATCCATGATATCCCATAGAAAACCATTTCTAGTGCAACTTTGCTGTTGTTATGTGCGGTCATTGAAATCGCCATAATTTTAAAAGTATCCATTCGAATATTTTTGAATGAGGTATCAAACTGCGGAGAAGAAATGTGCTAATTTTATGTATATCTCAGATTTTTGGTACCGATTATCTATTTGAATTAGCCAATATCAAAGTACATGGTCAGGGACCTTTTGTGCTAGGTGTATACCGCACACATTGAGACATGCAGAATGCTTGTGTGTAGTTTTTTATGCCATGTTGTGGACTAATTCTTATGGGATTTGTTATTTGATTAAATGGACTTCATCGAATAAAATACTCTTCAGTTTGATCAATTCGAAATTGGCGAGCACTTAGTACATCTGCGAATGAATACAGAATGTTGTCGGCGCCGTACATGAACGCAACAAGTGTGCATCGAATGCGTGACGCGTGTGCTCGGCCAACATTGCGTACATATGGAAAAAATCGCGCGAGTACGCTTGGATTACTTTTGAGCAAGAGAAAATATCCGCATACGTCTCGCCAATTTGTAACCGATTGAACTATAGAATTTCCATTTGTGTTATAATATCAGTTATAAAAAGCTTATTTTTTAGTGGAATAAGGGTGTTGGGTAGACCTACCTTAATGCTGCGCTGAATACTGCTGATAAAAATACACCGGGCAACCCAGGAACATCTTGAAACATGTCGATGACGAGATACGGTATTAACTGAGGAAACAAAAATAATATTTGGAATTAATTTTTTTAATAATAAGATTTTTTTTGGAAAAATAAATAATTTAAAAAAAATCAAATTAACCATAAAGATGTTATTTATTGCCCCCACCCCCAAAAAGAAACATACCACAAAATAAATTTCAAAAACCCAAACAAAACTAAGGTCTCAGGTGTCGTGTACACCATCAGGTATGAGCTCCTAGCATTTTAGTATGAACAACTAAACGCTTCTCCTTAAGGGGGGGGGGGGGGGGGGGGGGGGGGGAGGGCGCTTAAGGAAGCATTTAAGGGTTTTTTTTGTTGAATCTTGTGAGTGCTGTAATTATTGAACTATGACTCAAATGTATATAAAGATAAAGGTATACTTTGTTAGAAAGGAAATAGATCAGAGAATCCGAATTTGGCATCAATTTCGACCATTTTTTTTTTTTTTAACCTAATCTAATAATTTTGACTAAAAAGTGTCAACAATAAAAAGTCCATTTTGTTCACGTTTTTTGGCCCTTTTGGGTCAAAATTTCAAAAAATATTAGATAAGGTTAAAAAAATCGTCCCTTCATTAGTGTATTTACATCATCATCAAGCGATTTGGGCATATTGTACTCAAAATTATTTTTGTTAGCTTGTTTAAAAAAAAATTGGGTCAAAAAAGTTAATTTTGTGATTTTCTCAAATAATCAACATTTTGGGTCAAAATTGACGCCAAATTTGAATTCTCTGATCCATTTCCTTTCCAAAAATGTATACTTTTATAATGCATTTGATGAATAGTTCAATAATTACAGCACTAACGAAATTCAAGAAATCAAATCACTAACTTCCTTGAGTCCCCCCTTAAAAGTTCGCTCTCCGAATAGTAAATAATGTTTCTAGAGTGGCATTAGTTGTACTCTTACCACAGTCATGTACAAAGAAGCAGTTAAAATGACATTTCGAGAAATCTATGTTTTTAAAATCTTTGTCTACTAAGTCATAAAGACAGAAGCATGTGACGTGGACCATTGTAATTTGACATTTATGTCATTTGTTGTTCGAAAACAAATGCAAAAGTCTTCAGCGACTTGTTAAAAGTTGGGAAAGGTTCCCACAGGTCGCTTGGCCCCAAATTACGCTGTAGTTGAGTCCAGTCTAACCACAGATCATTCTAGTCTAACTCGTCATTGATATATTTTGTCATCAGACCATGTAGTCTAACTCGTCATCGATATATTTTGTCATATAAAGGGTTCAACAAAAGAAAGTATACCACTTTGTTTATGTCATTTTGAGTAATTTTCAATTTGTTTTTGACCAAACAGGCTAGATAGGCATTTAGATAAATCTTTTAGGCATAATTTGATACCAAATTTGCCCCCTAACAACAAAGATAAACCATGATTAGCACCATTTAAAGGAAAATATCCCATTTTCAAAAGTCGCATTTCCAATACACAGCACGAGAAGATTTGGTTAATCTGTCCATGTTCTCCCCATCCATAACATTCCTTTACATTCAAATCCTTCACCCATGCATCAGTTTACATTTGAATTGGCCCGCGCATTGAGGGATATGCGCGGTGATCAGTACGGGATAAATACGGCATAATGTGTGTGTTAACAATTGGCCTATTCTTCTCGTGCTGTGTATTGGAAATGCGACTTTTGAAAATGGGATATTTTCCTTTAAATTGTGCTAATCATGGTTTATCTTTGTTGTTAGGGGGCAAATTTGGTATCAAAATATGCCTAAAAGATTCATCTAAATGCCTATTTAGCCTGTTTGGACAAAAACAAATTGAAAGTTACTCAAAATGACATAAACAAAGTGGTATACTTTCTTTTGTTGAACCCTTTATGTACCGATAATCTGGCAGTGAATACTCCTCTGTGGCAATTAATCACCGCGATCAGCTCTTAAAGGCTCGGTAGAGGGGTTCCGTTCTTTCTTTAAAATAAAATTGGTACTTTTAATGATACTTTTAAATATTTCCCTTGAATAGAATGTTTGAGGGTGTGTTCGATGAGCCAGTAGTCAAGTCCTTCTGCCTTCCTTTGTCTTCATGCTAATATCCCGTGTAGCATCAATCTACCTGTCTGGCGGATCTTAATCTTTCAATTGTAAGCAGACAGCCTTGCTGCACGATCATGACCATGTTTGGTTGTTTTATACCTGCGGAATATGTATCGTTCAGGATCTGTGATCTGGTACATTTTCGTCTCGGATAACATTGAGACTAATTACACATCCACTTCTTCGTGGCAGAGGTACAAACAGTAAAAGGCATTTTTGTACATTTGTGAGTGTCTTTTCAGTGTGCCAGTATTTGTATTGTTTGCTAACTCACTTCATCACCAACCTGGGAACACTCTACGGCTGAAAATGATTATATTATAGCGTCCATCTACATGTATCATGTATACTTCTCGTCATCCGGATGCCTAGTCTTCAAACTTTATCTTCGTACACTAAAAAAGGGTGATATTACAATTTAAGTGCTGATATGGATGTGCGCCTAGCCGGCAGCCTGCGATAGATGAAAGCGAAATGATTGTGACGATTTCCTAACGACAGCGTAATATATATAGGCTACTGCGCCATGAGCGTCGCTTGCGGCAGATACCGGCGCTTTATAAATATCCACTGTTAGTTATTATACCGGGTGGTTCAAAAAAAAGTTGACCCAAGTTCAAAGTAATTTTTCAACCACATTTAAAGTTTCAGATAATTTCTGTTTGCTTAGTCTTAATCAGCAGTAAGTTTTGAAATAATCCTGAAAAGATGGCACATTTAGCTTGTTTGGTTCTTCAGATATGGTTCATTACAGAAAACATGTACAAAACTGACTTGTCCACGGGAGCGTTATTTAGTTTTTGTCTTAAACAAAACAGCATGCTCTAGTTTCAGAATTGAAAAGCCCGCCCTGACAAAGTATCCCAATCTCTATGCTTATGTGCCATGCCATTCACATTCAACAAAGAAACGTAGATACGTATAGGTAGGTAATGTCAAGCACCAGACATATGTCTCAGATGTCTCCTTGTTTCTTTTTCTCCTATTTTTATCCCCCTGGTTTGTAAAACCAGAAGGGGATTTTGTCATCATGTAATGTGCGTCTGTCTGTCTGTATGGAGGGGTGTATGTATGTGGGGGTGTGTGTGTGTGCCTTTTGGTTAGCCTTTTTTTCCAAATGCTGTATCTGTTGAAAGGATGGACGGATTGACTTCAAACCTTCAGTGATAGGTAGGCCATGGTCAAACACTGTAGCTGCTTGTTTGGGGGTCTAATTTGCAAAGGTCATCTGAGGTCAAAGGTCATCTAGAGGTCAAATCGTAAAAGTTGCCCGAATGCTGTATCTGTTGAAAGGATGGACGGATTGACTTCAAACCTTCAGTGATAGGTAGGCCATGGTCAAACACTGTAGCTGCTTGTTTGGGGGTCTAATTTGCAACGGTCATCTGAGGTCAAAGGTCATCTAGAGGTCAAATCGTAAAAGTTGCCCGATTGACGTCAAACTTAGAGAAAAGAAACATGAACACCGGGTGAACATGTCTAAAATAAATTAGAGGTCATCCAAGGTCATCTGAGGTCAAAGGTCATCCAGAGGTCAAATCGTAAAAATTGCCCGATTGACGTCAAACTTGGAGACAAGAAACATGAACACCAGGTGAACATGTCTAAAATAAATTAGAGGTCATCTGAGGTCAAAGGTCATCCAGAGGTCAAATCGTAAAAGTTGCCCGATTGACGTCAAACTTGGAGACAAGAAACATGAACACCGGGTGAACATGTCTAAAATAAATTAGAGGTCATCTGAGGTCAAAGGTCATCCAGAGGTCAAATCGTAAAAGTTGCCCGATCGACGTCAAACTTGGAGACAAGAAACATGAACACTGGGTGAACATGTCTAAAATAAATTAGAGGTCATCCAAGGTCATCTGAGGTCAAAGGTCATCCAGAGGTCAAATCGTAAAAGTTGCCTGATTGACGTCAAACTTGGAGACAAGAAACATGAACACCGGGTGAACATGTCTAAAATAAATTAGAGGACATCTGATGTCAAAGGTCATCCAGAGGTCAAATCGTAAAAGTTGCCCGATTGACGTCAAACTTGGAGACAAGAAACATGAACACCGGGTGAACATGTCTAAAATAAATTAGAGGTCATCTGAGGTCAAAGGTCATCCAGAGGTCAAATTGTAAAAGTTGCCCGATCGACGTCAAACTTGGAGACAAGAAACATGAACACCGGGGGAACATGTCTAAAATAAATTAGAGGTCATCCGAGGTCAACGGTCATTAGAGGTCAACCAAGGTCAAAGGTCAACAAGGGGTTAATTTGTGCAATGAACACCGTGGGAACATGTAAAAAAAAAATTAGAGGTCATCCGAGGTCATAGGTCATCCAGAGGTCAAATCGTTAAAGTTGACCGATTGACCTCAAACTTGGAGAAAAGAAACATAAACACCGGGGGAACATGACCCATATATGACCGTTGACCTCATTTAGTTGATCTCCCAGCCAGGGGGATTCGCAAGTCGTGACTTGCAGTATTTTTACAATTTGTGACCAATCGTGTGTAAGTCCACTTTGTGCATTCCATCTCTACTAAAGGACGCTCCCGTGGCCAAAGCAGCTTTGTGCATGCTTTCTGTAATGAACCATATGAAGAACCAACCAAGATAAATGTACCATCTTATCAGTATAATTTCAAAACTTACTGCTTAAGACAGAAATTATCTGAAACTTTAAATGTGGTTGAAAAATTACTTTGAACTTGGGTCAACTTTTTTTTTGAACCACCCGGTATAACCTGTACCTGGTCCGTTTTCTGAAATCGCCCCAATGTATACGGGTCACAATCATGGTAATATGCAAATGCTATGACACCACACATACAAGCGAAGAAAGTGACCAAGACGAGACCGACTGCAAGCATAGCTATCGCACTAAAACCAAAATGATATGTAAGAAGAAAAAAAAATATCAACATCATGGTGTGTATAGAGGTTATCCATGTAATGGACTAACAGCCATCTTGTCGGGAATACTAACACTTTCCACGTGGCTATTAGTTTTACCATATACAAAACAGATCTTTCAGAAAACTTTCTCAACTTTCAAAGTCTATCTCAAGAGTTACTAAACCAATACTATGCATGTTTGCATTTCTCATGGTGATATGGTAATGAAATTCAATAATTTTGACATTTTTGAAACATTTTATTAAATTTTGGAACTGTCGTCTGCAGTCGTGGAAAGTGTTTAACTGTGTTTAAAATTGTCATATTATAAGAAGATACATCTGTTTCATTACATCTTGCTTACACAATTCATGCTATGACCTGGACGTCCATGCACCTAACTCTATTGAACGGTGCGAATCCCTTTTGTTGGCAGTTCTGCCTGGTCACATGGATAACCTCTATTATCATTTATAAGGAATTGCGACAGAGACCCTATAACTATGGGAGAAGTATCTCGGAGGCAAAGTCCCCCGTTTACTATGCTTAAATTGACGGATGATGATCTTAGAGGGGGCGCACTATCATGGTCGTAACAAACCAGACGACCTAAGACACGGTGGATTTTATCGGCGCAAAACATGATTTGTGGCACAGAAATAGTACATCAATGATCAAAAAAAGCTGATTGTGATTTAGAGTAAAACTTATTTGCTTTGATGATAGCAGAATTTAGTTCTTATATGACACGAAACATTCAGAAATGGTTATTTGAAATTAATTTTCACGTGGAACAAAATACGAATTTCAAATTGTGGATGGCTTCGTCTGACAGTGACAGAGGAGGGGCGTGGCGTTATTTGCATTTTATGAATATTGTAATCAGATCAGTTGGGAAGGACGCTGGATCGCGACGATTACATGGTGTGAGGTCATGAATAGTCATGAATGAATATTCATTCTCAACGAATGATTGACAGTTTACGCTTAACTTCCGGATGATGAACTTATAGAGTGCGCTATACTGTGAAACAAAATCTCAACAATGGTCAGATAGGGTGTTACATCACCCTGATTGCGAGCACACTGTGAAGACTATATCAAGGTTGGTATTCACACTGATGATGGCGGTCGGAACACATTACAGTGTGGAAAGCTTAGACAAATAATTATCGTCTTATGTGGAAACACAACGTGCGAGGCTGGTTTTGGTTGAAACAACGGAGGCGGGGGGGGGGGGGGGGGATTGCAAAAAAATGGTACTTAAACTGGAGTCGATTTTACAACTCCACCGGGTTGTTTGGTTGAGATATTTTAGTACTAATATGGCATGCGGTTTATTGAATTTATTGACTGGAATTTGGCGCTTAAAAGCGTTAAGCAACGAAATAGAGATTCCGGGAAATCGTATCCACCGTCGTCTGCACCTACAATAGGAGGGGGAGTGCTTTGGGTGTGGTAAAAATAGTGTACACTATTAGGCCTTATGCCACTAACTATATAAACCCAACGCAAGGCTTAGATCTTTTAAGAACAGATATGTACAAGAAAAGTCTAAATTAATGGGTCCTTTTCTTTAGACTTTTTCTCTTTTATGATGGCGGGTTTGTTGTTTGTTTTTGTTTGCTTTTGCTCTTAATTTCATTGACACGCGTTATTTGCTTCATTCGCGCTATGAAATGCGTAATTGCAGCGTTAAAGTATGTCATACAACTCGTGTACGCGCGTCCAATGTAACATTACCGTCACATGCGAAGTATTGCACCTTGATATACATCATCCTTTTTATAGATCGATCTTAATATCCTTCATTGCTTATTTAACAGAACAGAGTTTAATCCACAGGCTTAGTGTAGGCCTACACTAACTTCAAGCTGGTTGTGGTTTATGCATTTAATAATAACGTACCATTTACTTACTTACCCTTTTGCTGCTTGCAATGATCGGCAGGTCAAGTAGCGTTGTACTTGCCACTGGTTTATGGAATATGCATATGTCCAGATGACTGACCCACCTATGACCACTGACCATACCGAATGACGAACACGGGGATCTGGATCGAAACTGATCGAAATTGAATTATGAAAATTTCACCAGTATGTAGGCCTACGCTAAGTGGATCATCACTTGAATCAGACGGAGTGTCAGACGACGGGAACACAAATGACATACATTTTGAATCTCCGTGGGTTTCAATGTAAAAATGAATTTAGATTACTCATCACACGTTGGAACTAAATTATGTAATCCTAGAACTGCTGGAGTTGGATCACCAACTCCAGTTTTAGTATCATTTTGAAAATTAAGCCGCCGTTAAAGGAGGTGTCCCGCAAGCATACAATTGTGCATTATATGTTCGAAAAATAACTACCGAGCCCAACTTTTGTAATTATAAAGAACAAAACACCACACTTGTGACAAAAACAAATAAAAACCGCCATCTCTCAACATGCAATTTTTAAAATTCGCGGCGATCCAAAGTCCCGGTGTCGATGAAGTCATAGTTATACAATGCACATGCGCAAATTTGAGCACCGAAACCCATGACGTCATCGACACCGGGACTTTCGATCGCCGCGAATTTTAAAAATTGCATGTTGAGTGATGGCAGTTTTTATTCGTTTTTGTGACTAGTATGATGTTTTGTTCTATATAATTACGTAATTTCGGCTCGATAATTATTATTCTAACAAATAATGTTCAATGTTGTGCTTGCGGGACCCTTCCTTTAACCGTTCTTCCCATTCGCTTGATCACGTAACCTCGTACGCATAACTTCACCTTGAATATTCGTGAACGAGCCCAATCATATCCGGCATCGTTTGCGGAGTGTAGCCTAAGTAAAGTGATCCCGTACACGTTCGTCCGGCTAGAGTATGAGTATGTTGTGTGTGCAACATAGAGGGAGTATGTCACAAGGACGTACGAGTCGACAAAATAATAACACTTGTGGGAATACCGCTTTATTATATCATGTATTATACATGTATATGAGTTCATGTTCATCATAGCTAGCTTTCCTTTTGGTCGCCCAATTCCTTAACCTGTGAATTCTTAGATAATCCTTTAATTTGCATGGTCAACTCTTGTCCTCATCATATTCCGTGGCTCTTTAAATTGCATAAAATAATGTGATAATGAAGTGAACAACTCACTTGAAAAACTCAATTCGGTGTCCTTCGTAGTTTATTTTCCAAATATTACGTAATCCTAAATCCATTGAACCTTTTATGATGATTGCAAGAAAACCAGCGAAAGCAATTAACATCTGGAAGGTGTCTGCCCATACGACTGCTTTCATACCACCCTGAAAATAATCAGGTAACAGTCACAAATGTATCTATGATGAATCTGGGGAGTGCCTCTCAGCTTGCCGATCGGAGTCCACTTTTAAATTAAAATTTAGTCAGCATAGAATTGGTGGCGCTATACAGATAAGGCGTGATTGTAGCAGACGATGGTAGACACGAACGGCCGTTAATTTTGAATTTCCATTGCTTTCAATGTAACAATGCCCAGTATTTTGATTATATGACCTCATAAAATTCATCACACGCTGGAACTAAATTATTTCATCCAAAAACCACTGGAGTTGGATAACCAACTCCAGTGTCAGTATCATTTTTTGACAGCAAGCTGTGTGTAAATCTACCGCGTGAATAGCGCCACCAATTCTATGCTAACTAAATATTGACGTCAAACGCGTCATACGCCGGGCACCGACGCATTCCAGACGATTACCTTATTCAAACATGCAAAAGGGACCGTTTTCACTACGTACGTTGGTATAGGACTTTCCTATCCCAAAATTAATAGTATCCCTGATGAATCCTTTAACTTTCTGACAAACGAGTGCGAATGAATTAAACAAAGACAGGTGGTTTTGAATCCGATTCCTTTCGTACTCAGGATGAGTAAAAATCCAGTGGTCGTGTTCATACGATGGGCATCAGACGTACGAGCCGCTAAATTGTGTACACAGTCTTTGTTGAGAGTCTCAACCGGCATGTGTATTGACTATGACCGAAACTGAATTAAATAAACGCGCGCGAGGATCCTCAAAGGATACAAACAAGACTGTGTAATGAATAATGATCAGAATAGGATAAACCGGTATGAATGAAATAAACGTTGAACTATGAAAATATACGGTCTCGAGTTCGCTATCACGAGTCTTTAAGGGGGAGTCAGAATTACCCTTGGTTTGAAAACGATTTTACACAGCTTTCCCGACGATCAGCCGATAAGTGTTGTACACCATATTGTACGGTGTTTGTAAAACACGTACACGCGTACACGCGTACGTACGTACGTACGATTGATCATTCTGAATTCTCCCTACTACTTGTACCATTTATTATTTGTAATGCAACCTACCGTTTGCTGTGCTCACGGTCCATCCCGTTAACCCCGCAAGGAACAAGGCACATTTTGTGGGAGAGAAACACACATATTTGGCAAAAATGGCACAATAAAAATCCGTTTGTTATAAATAAATGGATATGGTTAATAATAAAACAATCACAATTATACACGTCGATCTCTGTGGCGTGCATACGTTGGCCATGTCGTTGGCAATCGGCAATCACGGGTTCGATTCCCGTATATCACTTGTTATCCTTTTATTTTTCTATTTTTTAAACTTGATGGTGGATTAATGTAACATCATTGTTACGTCAATTTGTATAAATTATAAAGGCCGTCCATGCGTTTATAGTTTTCTTTTTACTTATTTATTCATCATTTATCTCTCTTGATTTATTTACCTTTACTAAACAATTAAAATGCGTAAAAATTGATATTTTTGCTCGATAAATAAGTGATTTAACTTGAGTTCAGTTGATAATGATAGCAAAACTTGTTGTAAAACCATTTTACCAGCATGCCCAACAATTTCTCCTTTGCACTTTGTTTATATATTCAGAGATGTCACTTTTAGCTTGTTATAGCTAGTAGGCTAATATACAAGTGTAAGCAAGTTTGCGACCTCTTTGATTTTAGGCTGGTAACACAATCCCATAGTGCATTTCGTTAATACAGTGTAAATTATTTTTTCAACGATACGTATCACGTGATAACCACGATCGTTTTCGCAAAATATCGCAAAATAGGCAAATGACAGCAGTTGTTTGGTTGAGAAAAGGTAAGTATAGTTTGGATAATGACTCTTTGTTTGTTATTCAAATTTTCTATTGAATTGCAAGTTATTCATGTGAATGTGATTAAGTAATTAAAATGTTCCATTATTGTTCACTCTCAATGAGGGTGAAGTTCACTCTAAATCATGAGTGAAATTCACTCCTTATATATTCACTCTTTTTTCACTTCAATGTAGACACTCTTTGAAGAGTAAAAATTCACTCGTTCCTGGAGTGAACAAAATTCACTCTTTTTTTTGGAGTGTAAATGGTTCCACTCTTTCAAGGAGTGACTTTCACTCTATTAAAGTGATCACTGTAGGCACTCCTTTGAAGAGTGAATATTCACTCCATTAGAATGGAATTTCACTCTTTTACATTAAGAGTAAGTACAATCGGTCATATCTAGAGAACTACATACCCGTTTGCGATCAAACAAAAACCTTCTGAGAGAGTAAATTCCACATATTCTAATTGCTACATTATCTCACTTTAGCCAGTGTGTAAAATTTTGCCAATTTTCTGACTCAACCCCCACTTTAATATATTATTTATTCGTTATGCAATATCTAGCCCTTCTTGAATGTTGCGTTTCTTCGGTTCTTCTTCGACCTCGTAAAAATCAATCTACGATAGGGTTGAGTGGCCACTTTATCTTTATACAACAGGAGGACCAACCATCACACACTTGGTTCTGGGAAGGAGTTTTGGGCAGTATTTCAAGCCGTGTTTTTCATAAGATCCAACATCATAATAATAATGCAGCTGTTGATCTGGACAGGGATTATATAATTATGGGATAGGTCACTCCTCAGACAAAATTTCGCCTACTAAAACTAAATTCACGGGGTGAAGGTTTTATAGGGGCGCACTATCATGGTCGTAGCGAACCAGACGACATGAGGCGTGGTGGTTTTTATCTGCTCAAAACATGATTTTTGTGGCACAGAAATAGTACAACAATGGTAAAAAAAGCTGATTGTGATTTAGAGTAGAACTGATTTCCTTTGATGATGGCAGAATTTAGTTCTTATATGACACGAAACATTCAGAATTGGTTATTTGAAATTAATTTACGTAGAACAAAATACGAATTTTAAATTGTGGATGGCTTCGTCTGGCAGTGAGAGGAGGGGCGTGGCGTTATTTGCATTTTATGAATATTGTAATCAGATCAGATGGGAAAGACGCCGGATCGCGACGATCACATCGTGTGAGGTCATGAATAGTCATGACTGAATATTCATTCACAACGAATGATTGACAGTTTACGCTTAATTTCCGGGTGAAGGACTGATTCGCTGATGGGTGTGACATGTAAATCCATGAACAAGTCTCAACCAGGGGTTGCCAGTGAGCTTGCCGATCGGGTCCACTTTTAAATGAAAATTTGGTCAGCATAGAACTGGTGGCGCTATACTGATCAGGCGTGATTGTAGCAGACGACACGACGCTGGCCACGCGTCTCTCAGACGACCCAATATGTCAACGGGAGTGCCCTATTTTGAATTATTTTTAACAGTCATCGCCCGGTTAACGATGACCAATTCTTCTAATTATGATGAATTTGTCAAAATGATAAGATTAACATTCGCGATTACGTGTTATTCACCTTATTCATTACGTATTCAATATTTAGGTTTCGCGTGGCCACCGTCATCTGTGTAAATCCACAATGCCCTCAAACCTATGCTGACCAAATATTACGTTAAACCTGGTTAAACACTGTTAAACGCGTTCAACGCCGGTCACCGACACATTCCGATGATTACCATAATTTATGTAATTTATGCAAACGGCCCCGTTTTCGCTACGTGTGTTAGTATAGGACTTTCCTATCCCAAAATTAATAGTATCCCTGTCTCAACTTCCGACCAGCAAACTAGTCTTCTTTGCAGTCGCAGCAGAACATATGAGTTATGTTATAACATGGATCTACCCACAAATAAAATGTAAAACAAAAACTTAACTGATTAACTTTATATTCTTCGTATTTTCATACTCACTATTGTTGTATAAAACGTACAAACGACGGTAACGATAAATACAGACGCTACAAAGTCAAACCCAGTAACTGCCATAAAGATAGATAAAAAATGTATCCATGATAAAGTACATTATTATTTTTGTATGTTAAGAAGTTCGTATTCAGTACAAAACTTTTACGAGCGGATACTACATTGGATTTCCGAAATTGTTTGTCATTCTATTGAAGAGGTACGTCTTGGAAACTATAAGGTGACTCAAAATATTCAGGTCCCGATTTTACTGATTTTAAAACTAGTAAATATGCAAAAATTAATATATTTATTGATATCCACATTAAGAACGCATTGTTAGCCATAACTTAAATGTTACTTCATTCAAATTGGTTATTCAAAACGGGAGATAATATATATTATGTGCATTTCCCAGATTCTGTAAAATTTATTCTGGTCCAACTTCCAAGGTGAATGTAAAGGTTTAACGCACGAATTTTGAATACACCTAACACAAAAAGTCCCTGAACAGGTGCTTTGATGTTGGCTAATCCACAATCAATAATAGGTACGAAAAATCTGAGGTAAACATTTAATGGACAATTTTCTTCTCCGTAGTTTGGTACCTCATTCATAAAATTCGACTGTATAGCTACCAACATAATTGTCGCACTAAAAATTGGGTTTCTATGGGATCATTGCTTAAAGTGTGATTACGCATTGAAAATGTGTGTGAATAGACTCCCTTTCGATACCTGTATTAATCCAGATATCTGGCTGGTTCATATAGCACACAGTGGACAGTACAAATCAATAGTATCCCATATGAAACCAATTTTAGCGCAACTTTGTTATCGTTATTTGCTCATTAAATGTATATCTCAGAATTTTGATACCGATTATTGATTTTGGATTAGCCAACATCAAAGCACCTGGTCAGGGACTTTTTGTGTTGGATGTCAACCAATGGCGTGTTGGTATTCACAATGCATACAATGGAAAATGGGGGTATATTTTGAACACTTTAAATTTCGCGCTTTTTCGTTTTTCAAAATTTCACCAAGTATGAAGAAGTATTTCTACTATTATAAACAATGAAGACATTTTCCGATTTTTAACAAGAAGTATTTTTCCTGATTTTCTAAAAACTGGACCTGAATATTTTGACTCACCCTGTATAGTGGGCTAGCAGCGATCAGCGTATGTTATAGTTCTATACATTGGTATTAATAGTGTATCACTATTTTGAGAATTTGGAGCCACAAATCTAAAATGGCTGCCATGTGCAAAATCACATTTTCATAAAGGTTACGACATAAGACCAGAAGTGTAAATATGTGGCAGCTATCACAGAAAATGCCTGTTAACACCACAGGTATTCTAACACTTTCCACGCGGCAGGCGTCTGCAGACGACATTCCAAAATTTCACAAAACGTTTAAGAAATGTCAACATTATTACATTTAATCACCATATTTGGAATCACCATGAGAAATGCATTTTGATAAGTACAAACATGCATTGTATTGGTTCAGTAATTCTTGAGATAGACGTTAAAAGTTGGGAAAGATTTCTGACAAATTTTCGATATGGTCAAACTAATAGCCGCGTGGAAAGTGTTAATAAACATACCATATTTAGGCTATAATAGCTGCTCCGAGTTATATTTAGTTCATATGAATTTTACAAGCATATAAACCACGCCATATTTAACAACTGGCAGTTATACTAACCTGTTGATAGAGCGAGACATGGGGCATATATAACCACACCAAGATAGATCAACTGCAAAAAACAACACACCACCAAATATGGCAGAAAACGATTTTAAAATTATATTACTCCATCAAATATTGATAGTACAAGACCTGGAAGCTGGTCAGCCCTCGGATCAAAGCAGATTTATACTGTAGATACTGTTGACAGAAACTATAAGCTCAAAATATTTATGCGATATGGGAATTTAGTTGACAAAGTTGCACATTAAGTCTGCATTAGACAGCTTGTCTGATTATTGCAAATTTGATACACATTCAGGCAGTTCCGGGCAGATTTGAAAACTAATATCATACTTTTGTAACATCGATGAGACCAACAGACCAATGAAATGTTTGCGCCATAGAGGATAAAATAATTTAAACACGACCCGAAAACAGCCATATTAAAGAAAAACGGCCTTTAACATGTTTAATGTTAATTCATACCACAAGGCGACAAGAAGGCGTTTGTCGCTTTCGTAAAGTTTACTCCACCTGCACCGATAGAGCACGGATCGGCATGCGCTTGATTTCTCCAACGCGCAGGGGGAGGACAGAATCGTGTGTTGTATGAATCGACCTTTTATTTCCTCAATTCGCCATTGTGTATACATCTGCCATGGTTAATAAATCAAATGAAACCAATCGGTGGGAATCATTATATCTTTAGAAATATAATCGCTGTTCAGCAGGTGTTATAAATACTCGATGGACCAGCTTCTAGGTCTAGTACTTTCATAATCAAATTCAAGCAATCATACTACAGTTATTGGTACGTCTTTGCAAATGTATTACGGTGTAATAACCCATAGGTCCAAGCAGCCGTCAATTCCATATTTTGCATGCTCCGCGCACATAGTCGTAGGAAAAGAGTTCGATATTACGTCTGAAAGACCTTTTGATACGGCCAGTGTAAAATATTTGCACGGTGGCCTCAATTTGGACAAAAGGCCCGAATGTAATTAACCCGTGTTAGATTCTAATCCAAGGGCATTGTTGGTCGGAGTAGTGTATTCGGCACAAACTAGCTGATATAAAGGGTGTAATAACTATTTATTTAAACCACACCTGGTACCGGGTACGGTATGTATGGACACTTCCTAATAAGGAAAATATTTGACTACATACCTTTTGAACATAGAAGACTGCAGTGCCACAAAACCGAACGACTTTGTTAAATCTCAATTCCAAATACTGAAACAAAACAACTTTACATTCAGTCGATCATAAAATAATTAACAACTCGCAAATTATCCGAATCCGTGTAACTCGACGATTTTATTTGAGAATAATCTTACATGTAGTTGATTTGTTGAGAAATGTTTATATAGATACTATTCTTTTCATTATAGGCCTAATGATGACAATTATGACTACTAAAAACGTGTACACGATCGTAGTATAAGATGTATACATAAAAGTTCACTTGTATTTGGCCCCTTTCTGTCGTTGATGGCGCAAAAATTGTTGCAATAATTGAACTTGTTGTTTATTTTTTTCTTCAAAATATTCAAAGCATTTGGAAAAAAAAAGTTTTACTTTTCAAAAAAATTCCATTCGTAAATCATGGGCAGATCGGACCATGTTTTGTCGCATATTGCTGCACTTACCTCATTCACGCTGGTCAGTTTAAGATTATAGAATATAGGCATAAATGTGTGCGCGTTAATCCAACAAGCAATGACGTGTGCTACGGCAAACCACAACCACATCGTGCCATTGAAGTAAACATCCGCGGGAACACCTAATGTAGTTATTGCAGACATGAAACTCGCCATTAGTGAAAAACCAACTGGAATCATGGGTAAACTCCTGTCGGCCATTAGATATTCCCCGGATGTTTTCTGTCTGCCACCGGTGAAGGCGTAATACACGCCAATTCCGGCCGATATGACAAGCATCAGGCAGAACAGGATGTAGTCCACCGCCTTGAAATTGGTAGCGTCGTTTGTAGACATCTTTTCACTTTAATAAATAAATAAGATGATTTAAGATGAGTTTGAGACATGTAGCAGTATACAGTCGTTTAGACATGAAATTTGAAGAGAGTAAGATTTATTCTTTTAAAATGAGACATGCCTTTTTGGCCGGTTAACTTCATGCAAAATCCAAATTTGGAGCCGATCGACCAAAGTATATCTGCTTGATTCGTATACGATGTGTATTTTAGATTTTTCCTGAGGCAGCGACCCTTTTAGAGGTATGGCAAAACTCTGCACACCCAACTGTCTATTCTTCACTGTTAATTGTATTTTCCGGGCCTTACCCAAAGTCAAGTAGGCCTCTTTCGGGCACTCATGGAACAACTTTTACTTTATACCCAACTAACACTAGTTGGGTGTTGCTATCACGGTATCACGTGTACCAGTATCGCCCGATACTGGAACATAAAAACGTGCCAGTATCGCTCGATCCGATACTGGAACAGTTAAGTCGTACCAGTATCGACCGATACTGGCAACATTTATGTTCCAGTATTGAACGATACTGGTATACCAGTATCTGGGACCTAAAGTACACTTTTCCCTACGAAATGTTTAAAAAAAATGGACGTACTAGATCATGACGGAAGGCCTACATGTAGTCGCAACATTGAATTCAATTCTGCCCGGTGTTGAATTCTTAGAATGCCATCTCCCGCAGACACCAAGGCTATGGTGAATTTACTTGGACTGGTTCAAATCTTCAATAAGTCTGAATTTGATACGTACAGATACCCGTATCAATGCTTATTTCTAAAACTATCGATCAATATCATAATAGATACATCACTACTGAAATATATATCCCGGTTACATAAATACCAAATTTTACGTTTTGATTGATGGTATGCTAATAAAAAATTGGTCTATAAGTATCTGAATTATAGTTGAATATCGAATATGAACTCCTCAAAAAAGGTTCGGACATATTTATTGTAATCCCCAATTTTCCGGACGATTTCATGTGTGTAGCAATTGTTTCAGAGGCTCAGCTACGTGCCAGAGAATGTAGGACGGTCTCAATCAAAATGTGCCAAATTCACTACTATTTTGACCTCAAAAGAACGACCCTGTCATCGGTTACATTGCTAACTATCATTGACAACAGTGTAGAGTAGTGCTCTACCGACTTCTGGATGATTTTGGCACATTCATATATAGAGACCAGCTTATAATAATTTCAAGCAAGTTGCTGATCACTGAAAAAACGAGTGATTTTTACCCATTTAGTATCAATGGAAAGATGAACAAATCAACAACAAAAAATTATATATACCTTCAATTGATCACGGTACTCCGAAACTAATAAATCCACAGATTGTTTAACACTTTACCGACGATACCAGTTACAATATTGTAATAGTCACACAACCAAAATAAGTTGAGTTGCACTGACGCATTTCAATAACATTGATTTATTATAAGTTCATGGTCCGCTGCCAGCTGTTAATACGGTTCTTCTTATCAAGGTTCATTATCGGTTGCAATAGATCAATGTCCAATTATCATGATCATTATTATTCATTGCAGATGTACAAATAATTAAGTTTACGAACTTGATATGCCAATTTTGTCGAAAAGTTTAAGTATGAGAAGCCCGGGTATAATACATCAATTGACTGTTTTGCTCCTTATAATCTCAGCAACAGTTTGATATGCATAACAGTATAATCCGAGCATTTTTGCAATTCGACGCTTAATGGCAGAAGCAAATTATACCACTTTCCCATGCTGGTTTTTTCGGGGAATTTTAGTATGGTGATCAGGAGAAATGCACTGCATGCAGTGGAAACAATTTACAGCCCTTTTATGGCAAAAGGATGTATCTTATATGTACTTTCCTAATGATATACTTCCTTTTAACATGGATTGTGTTAACTTGGTTCAATAATCCTCACTTTTAAGAAAAGGTTGCAACTTGTAAAGACAATAAAAGTAATATACTGCCTCTTACCACTACATGTTTTATGGAGAAAAAAGCTAACTTTGATCATGTTAAAAGGAAGTATACTGTTAGAAAACTACATAAAGATACATTATTTTGCCATAAAAGGGATGTGTGGTGGGTGTAGGTATCATTTTGACTGGACTATAATGGCCAAATGGAAATCGATCCAAAATCCAGAGGTTAAAGCGGTACTAAGAGATGTGTTAAAGGCTGCGCCCTCGATTAGGATAAAAACCTAGATTTCTACATTTTTACAATTGTATTATATTATTACATTATACACAAACTTACAGCTGTAAGGATTTTAAAAAATCAGCCGTCTTTGTGCAATAAAACGTCGTTTCAAAATATTCCATTCCCGGCTCGGACAGCATTTTATGGTAAACAGCGTTACTCTATTTTTCTTTTCGATTCAAATTAAAAACGATATATTACATAGAGGGCGTTTTTATAAAAAAGTTTCAATAAATAGCGATGATATTTCTACATATTCAAACATTGTTTTAATCAAGTTTTGCTTTTTGTGAGTAGAAACAACAATAATTGCCAATTATAAAGATTATCTTTAAACAGTGAATATTTTCATTGTAGACCGAACAGAGTCCAGTTTTGTTTACCAATCTCATTTTTGATTACTACTCATTGCAAAACAGTTCAGAAAAGACGAAAAATAGTAGCAATCGATTGTAATTTGCACAGAGCGACTGCGAAGACATGTCGGGTTGGGTGGGTATTGGGTGGAGTTGTGGTGAGGTGGTGTTGGGGTGGGGTAGGTGTGATATTCTGTTGCAAGCCGAATTTAATAGTGAGTAGGCCTACTTATATTTCACCATTATTACCATAATTACATATTCATCGCAGTTAAAGGCATATTATGTGATCTTTTCCAGAGAGCGCCCTCTATTCATGATTTTTTTTAGAAAGTAGATTTTCTTGCAGATTTACATTTCTGATCATAAATCGGACATACATTCCAAGTTACAGAGCGATACGATTCCTATTTACCAATATTTACTCAATTACTTCAAAATCATGGTTTTAGAGTGAATTTAGACTAGAGCAAAATAAGTTGTCGGACAAAAATCGACAATCCGACAGTTTATTTTCACTCTAAAACCATGATTTTGAAGTAATTGAGAATCGTATCGCCCTGTAACTTGGAATGTATGTACGATTTATGATCAGAAATGTAAATCTGCAAGAAAATCTGCTTTCAATATTTTTTTCGATGTTGAGGGCGTTTCCTGGAAAGATCACATAATATACCTTTAAGTCGTGGGCGTTGATTGCGTTAAATGTTGCGCGTAATTCTATGCTCTGATTTTACATTGCTTTTGCCTGTTAGCAGTGACAACTAAAACCACTTATGAAGACGCGTCATGTGAAATGGGGGATTAATACAAAAGTGCAAATCTACGCGAAACACTTTTTATGTATTTATTTAAAGTCCGAAACACGAGAAAACCAGAACAAATTGAATTAAAAAATATAAGTTAAAAGTGTTACGGGTTCGCCGTCGGACAAGTTTTAATCTGTCAAGCTTTTGTCAGGATTAGCTCTGACTTCTTCAGGACCAAATTATTATAATATTAAACAAAACATAGAGATTGCCACTTCTCTTGTTATCATCATTTGGGCTTCCCCTTGCCCGATGATTTGAGAGTAGTTGCCCTTTCCTACTTGTGAAAGAATTGGTGGCTCTGAAAAGAGCCGTTCAGGTGGATTGCCGCTTCCACTGAACATAGATGGTGGCTCTGAAAAGAGCTCTACACGTAGGTTGCCACTGGCCTACTATATATAAATGTGGTTCTAAAAGAACCTCCAAAGGACTGCCCCTTGACCAATGGAAATGACGTAGAGACTGCCCCTTGTCTACTACAGACTACAATAAGTCTAATGCACAGTAGTGCGGTCACTGATCTGTAAAGATCGTTTGACGCTGTAACGAACTTGAGCAGGGTATATAATAGTTCATTGCGGACCTGATTGAAAAAATTACAAGACTGTTATCGATTGGCGGGATTGATTGATCGTGTTGATAGGAAATAGAGAGCGCCACATGCGGCTGATATCTTTGCCGTCATTTCTATTGATTGTTGATGATTCATTGATTCTGATCTCTAAAGCTTCACGAACAAGCCGCATACCAAGATTGGAAACCTGTGCAATGCTTTTGGATTGGTTCCAGAGTGGTTCATGACCTTCTTCACACGCATGTTCAGCTAGTGCAGAGCTATCTTTCGTGCCCTGTAATGTAGCTCTTTTGTGTTCAGACAATCTGACCTTTAAAGGCCTTTTGGTTTGACCAATATATCTTGTTCACCACAACTACATGTTATGCTATACACGCACGGTGAACGACCCTTGGGCATAGGATATTTAGGTTGGCTGACAATATCTCTGAGTTTGGTCGATTTGGTGTAGTAAGTTTTAACACCGGCACGATTTAAGAATCGGCAAATTTTGTCTGAGACACCTTTGACAAATGGCATGAACGTGATACCTTTGTAGTCATCTTCCACTATCTTTTCTTTGCTTAAATTAGCACTTTGTCTTCTAATAACTTTGTGTACGAGTTTCGAGGGATAACCATTCCTATTCAATGTTTTTTCAATGTGTTTTAACTCATTATTGCGATGTTCAATATCGCATAGAGTCAACGCTCTGTATACCAAAGTGTTGGCAACGCTATTTGTTGCCGATAGGTGAAGATTGAATGTAAAATGCAGATACTGATCAGTGTGTGTGGGTTTTCTGTAGATCGAGAAGCTCAAACCAGATTCAATTCGCTGTACTTTGACATCTAGAAAAGGAATGTACCCATTGTCTTCCAATTCCATGGTAAATTGTATACACGGCTGCTGTGTGTTTAGGTGATCTAGGAATTTGACCAATTCATCTTGTCCATGTCTCCAAACTACAAACGTATCATCCACATATCTGAACCAGTCCACCGGTTTCAAAGGATACGAGTCCAGTGCCTTTGTTTCAAAATGCTCCGTTTGTTTTTCTCCGACACATGGCCATGACCTGTGAGCTGACAGGTCATGTAACCGAGCGTCAAATCACTCGGCTAATCGGAAGCATTCGGAACTGATCGTATATTTTCGGATTTGAAATGGTCTATAGCAGTACGCAAAATCACAGAATTTAAATGATGTGGGCAAAATACTTTAGTTCTCGAACGTCCGTTTGAGTTAAATAGGCCTATGTTTGTGAACCATAATGGCGAGATAGGTTAGGGTGTTTGTGGTGGGAGAGGGGTTTGTGTGGGGAGAGGTTTTTTGAATGGGTGGGGAGGGGTTTGTGGTGGGGATGGGAAGGGGATGGAATTTGTGGTGGGGATGGGGTGTATTTCCAGAAAGCAGAATTCTGGAAGGAAAAAAACCTAAACCTTTTTCTGAAATTTCAAAAATTAGGGCCGTATTCATTTGCGCTATTAAAAGCAAAAAAAGACACAACTTTTTTGTCAGTTTCAAAATTAGGGTCGGTTGTAAGAGGACAATAAAACTATTTATTTTGGCCCTATGTCTGGGACTGAATTGAATAAATTCAATTGTTTGTGCTTCTATAATTAAACATCTTGAATAGTATTCAAATATTAATAATTATTTATACCAAATTAAATTTTTGAA
This sequence comes from Ophiura sarsii, assembly GCA_035610835.1. Classification (NCBI taxonomy): domain Eukaryota; kingdom Metazoa; phylum Echinodermata; class Ophiuroidea; order Amphilepidida; family Ophiuridae; genus Ophiura; species Ophiura sarsii. Next base: position 71,766,755 of record CM069443.1, on the reverse strand, counting down.
TAACAAATCAAAGTCTTCATCTTATCAATTTTTAATATAACAAACAGTCAAAATTGTGACTACATATGATGAATGAGACTGTATTTGGTATTTGGTATCCTCATCATTAAACATGGTGAGTTTTGCTATGTCAATATCAAACAATTATCATTTCAATCAAATCTTGAAAAAAAAGTCAACTATTGATTTGTGACTGAAATTTAATTTATTTTCCATTATTATTCCATTAGTATTTTTTAGAAATTTCACAAATATTTAGGTATTAGTAAAGCTATCAGTATTAATAAGGGTAGAGGATTAATAATGTTTTTAATGGTAAAGTGCACTTTCAATGGAAGCTTGAAAATGAAATTTCAAAAATAGTTTTTGCCGAAAATGACTGAAATGGCATATTTTGTTATAGTAAAACAACGTAACCAAGAATTGTTTTGAAGCGACACCAAATATTTTGGTATCGAGTTCAGTTATCGATATAAAGAAGGATAGAATATGCCATTTTGTGTGTGGAAGCGCTACTTTTGGATTAACTGTAAATACTGGCAAAATGTCCACTTGCCACAAAATGACTGAAATTTCATCATTTTTCTGGTAAAACGCAACCAAGATTTTTTGGAATCGACACGAAAGATTAAGGTATTGAGTTAAGCTATTGAAGAATAGAAGATGCCACTTTTTGTGTGGAAGCGCTACTTTTGGATTGACTGTAAATACTGGCAAATATGCCCATGCACTTAGCGGGCATATTTGTCAGTGCACTGGCCAATTTGCCAGGGCTGGATAATTTGTCCACCTACAGGGACTGTGATGGGCCCTAGTCTTTATACTAGTTGCTACTATATTATTAGTAGTGTAGCCTACCAACTTCTACTAAGTGGTCCGGTGATTGAGAATAAAAATTAATAAACTTTACCTTCTCTTCTTCAAACTTTTCCAGAAGTATGTCTGAAATCCCCAAGTCATGGAAGATAATTATGTGACAAATCAGCTATTGCCTTTTTGGGTTCACTGTCTGCTCTACCAGTGGCGGCACCAGCCTCATAATCATTTTATTTTGGGGGGGAAGGGGAAGATTTTTTTTAAGGGGGCATGAAAAAATCATTTTTTTGTGCCATTTTTCACATAAATTGTCAAATTTGGTCTAAGGGGCCATATCCAAACTCTCAAGTGATTTTATAGCGTTTTTCTACCGATTTTACCCCGGTATTACAACGATATTTTTTTCTATTGTTAAAAGCATCCGAAAAAGATCGGTGATTAACTAGAGCCTCTCTACTTATCTGGCGTTAACAATAGAACTATTGTAGTACTCTCGATGGCTCAATTAGTGAAGCAGACAGATGAAAGCGCGAGGAAGGTTGTGTTATATTCTTTAAGAAATACTATTAGCTTTTTAAATCCGATCGTAAAATGTTTACGTTCACCGCCGATCAATGTATCTGGTCGTCTAGACATATGAATTAAGCTACCGCTCCATCACGAGTGTGGCATGTTGTTTACTCTCACTCTATTCATCTATTGTTCGGCGCAGTATTGCCATGATCTTGTGAAAGTAGCCCATTTCCCCCTTCATTCCATTGAAATCAATGCTGAAAACATTTTGCCGATAGGTCACGTAACATATTTGTATAATGGATGGGTGATGACGGAGGGGGCGTAATATATTGACCATCGTGTTTGGAAGTATAATACAATATAATACTTATGTATTATACAATATACAATCCAAGTCATTAGTTTAGAGAGGATATTGTTTCCGACTTTTGTCCTTTCTTCAATTTTCGATACAATGTTCCCTATCAATAGAATATAATGGTCTTTGCTGGTTGTCAACTGTCACATCGCATTGCATTTGGCCTGTAACCCTTTGGAACATGAAACCACCATACAACTTGCGACATTTGACGCTCAATTCTCATAGCCCGAGTGAACATAATACTGAAGCGATTCTGTAATCGCTTCAGTATTGCGTTCACTAAGGCTATGAGAATTGAGCGTCAAATGATTGCACAGCACCGGCAAGAAGCTGAAATCCTAAAGAACAATTCCCATTTTTTTAAATGTTAATCGCTTCATTATTTTAATTTTGAAAACAAAGTTTGGGGATCAGCAACGCATAAGAAATGTGATGCTTAAATAACTCCATACTAAATATATATTTATCAACGACTTCGCCAAAATTGTAATAGTCTAGTGTAGCAATGTGGCCACGCTCTAGCGCTCACACGCAGGAATCCCGGGTTCAATTCCTCAACCAATCATTATTTCTTCTCTGTCTGTTTTTTCCCTTTTCTTCTTATTTTTCTCTCTGTGTCTCCAATTTCTCTGTTTTGTTTTGTTTTGTTTTGTTAACGTTTTCGTTTTGTTATTTTTTAATATTTTTTATTTATTTTTCTTGGGAGAGGGGCTTTGTTATTCATAAGACCTATTATTGTGTTATCATTTTTTTTAAAAATCATGTGAACCTATCCATATATTTGAATGCGCATGACAAGAAATTGCTGTGTTACCGGTTAGCTCAGTTGGTAGGGCAGCGGATTTACAATGAACACTCATATTGATATAGATACCATTGAATCGTAAGTTCGATCTCAGTAGTACCTTTATTTTGTACGTCCCACGGTTTTTACCCATATTTATGATTATATTTACTTATATTATCCCTTTATCTTTATTTCTTCTGTTTTTTCTTATTTTATTTTATTTATTTATTTTTTTTGGGGGGGGGGTTTGAATTTGTTTTTTGTTGTTTTTGTTTTTGTTTGTTGGGGGCTTTTTGTGTGTGTGGTTTTTGATTGTTGTTTTATTATAAGGAGCTACATACGTAGTAGCAATAAAATTATAAGAAACAGAACATGGATTTTAACATTATTCGATACGAAATCGGATACAGTAATTGGACAGGTACAATTGAATGTTTTCCTTGTCCTCCTCGTGACAGAAAAACCAAATCCTTTTTGTAATCTAAATTATATTCAATGCTATGTATTGAATATTGATTTAGATAATGTGATGTGAATACTAGCAATAGAAGCCATCCATGAGTCGGTCATATTTGTAGGAACTAAAGTCTGTTCCCAAATTTGAAAAGACTAATACTACAGATCAACACGCATGTTGACGGATACTCGTTTAAATAACCCGCCAAATGTATAGGTCATTCTTTGAACAGTAAGACTTGCATCAAATTGATCTGAACAACGAATACTACGGGAACAAGAACCTTTTGTTACGGACACGCATGAGTGAAGTGGATTCTATTGAGGTAATTCCTTGATGTCTGACTGTGCAATCGATAGGGATTTACATAAGTTTCGTAAAAATCGTTTGTCATGAATGCAACCTTTGAGTTAGGAGGTGGAGGGGGGGGGGGGGGGTATACTAGGGTTTTTGTTAAATTGTACATTTATCAGACCGCGAATAGCTTTTAATGTTGTTCAAAAATTATATATAGGCCGAACGAAAATAACTTAAGAATCGTTTCACAAAGTACGGGATTTGTTATTCGTTAAATCTAATAAATCATAGACTCATTTTACAGACAACAACACCGTGTTGAAAAATCCGTGTGTATTTAGGGAATAGTTGAATGAGAACTATATTTGGGTATAAAGCGCTGAGGATTTCAGGAAAATCGAAATAGCTCAGTTGGTAAAGATTAGGACTCTCAATCAGCAGGCCGTACGTTCGAATCTTTGTGGCGGTTTATATTCCTTGTGCTCTATACTTAGAGCGGTCGAGTCTGGGTAGAGGTCGGTTAGTGTTTTAAGTATGCCGAAATATAATATTTATTATTGTTCTCTCATTATACGTCCGTTCGGGGTTTTCATTTATATTGACATAATTTTAACGTTATTTATTTATTTTGTATTTACTTTCTTAATTTTTGATGTTTATTTAATTATTTATCAATCAATTAATTATAAATAGGCCTAAATACAGTTTATTTTATTGATATAATTATTAATTTATATATTATTTATTTACATTAATTACTTAATTTCTTCATATTGATTATTTATTAGGTCACGTTCAGAGTGTATGCAACATTCTTAAATAGTCTAAAAACGCAGAAAAATGACACTATTTAGGGGAGTAAGATTCATAATGCTACTTGATTACACACATTATGCCTAAACCAGAAAACAATAACACGTTGTATGTTTAATGGCTCCCATATTGTTTAGTATTCAATGATAACATTATCCATGCTTGTACTGCTTACTCAAAAATCATCCACGGCTGAACAATAGTCTTTAAAGGCCACTTCAAGGAGGATTATTCTTATGACGTTAACGAGTGGATTACGATAAGCAATGAATAGGCGGCTACAAACATATCTCGTTTGAGTCGGGGTTTGAGGAGTGTCGCGATTAGTGTCTCTATCACCTGCCATGATAAAACCTGGCACTTGTACTAGAAACCCGATAGGTGTACAATCTGGCAAATGGGTCGCTCTTTACGTCACAACGGGGGTCGGGTGAACACTGGTCAGCTTAATAACACAACCTTCCTCGCGCTTTCATCTGTCTGCTTCACTAATTGAGCCATCGAGAGTACTACAATAGTTCTATTGTTAACGCCAGATAAGTAGAGAGACTCTAGTTAATCACCGATCTTTTTCCGATGCTTTTAACCATTAGAAAAAAATACCGTTGTAATACCGGGGTAAAATCGGTAGAAAAACGCTATAAAATCACTTGAGAGTTTGGATATGGACCCTAATACTAACTAATTTGGTATGAAAATGCCCGCTTGTGCGCAAAATTTAGCTGTTTTATGCTAAAATTGTCAACATTTGGTCTATTTTAACCTAATTCAGTAAGAAAATGTTATAATTTTAACTGAATTGAATTTTTTGGGGGGCACAGTGGGGTGGGGGGGGGGGGGGGGGCAAAAAAAAATTGGGGTGGGGCCTAGACCCCCCCCCCCCCACCCCCATGTAGTGCCGCCACTGTCAGCTCTGCGTCATCTCATCTCGCCAGCATCAAGTTTGACCGCTCGACGGAATATGATGATATTCACAGCACGTAGGACTGCTTCATTCTGGCTCATTTCGCGCAGTCGGTTTGTGTTTGTATAATGTTGTTGTGTTTGTACCCTTTGTACACATGTCGCGGTTTGCTTGCACTAATTTTCCATCTGTGTTTTCATTGTGTGTTTGCAGATAGTGTTCTATTGGTATTTTGATATGTAGAAACACAAATTAATATACAAAAAAAACGACACGTCAAAACCCAATTTGATATACAATTTAAACGACACATTAAAAACTCAAATTGATATACACAAAAATGACACATATAAACACAAATTGACATACAAAAAAACAACTGACACGTGAAAACACATAATAAAACAATGATAATATTGACCCAAACGGCGTGCCATAAGAATCTGAGTGTCGGGGCCCTGATTACAATTTTACCTGTTTCATTATTGGTATACAACGTAGCGCACACCTTGTGTTCACCCATACGTGCAATTGGGCTCTCAGTGTTAAACCAATGGTCACTATTTTACTCTTCATTTAAATCAACAGGTCCAATTTTGTGCTTGCCTTACACTTTATATAACTCTGATATTCTATTTCTAAATATATTTAATCTTTCATACCATCTCAAATTTACTTACAAATGTTGGATGAAAACACCAGCCTTGTTAAAAGATAGAACCTCCTAATATGTTCATTATATCTGGGCGCAATGATCTAGGGCAATGCAAGTGTCCTTGACTTTGAGGGCAAACAATAGCTAACAATAGCTTATCCATCCATATAACTAGCTAACAATACACAGTGCATTTTATTGGGCTGGTTGAGTTGCTATACAGTCATCAAAAAAAGTAACTATACAGGTAATAAATAGACTTTTAACTCTAAATATATATATCCTATCTAAAAATATGAAATCATAAAGTTAGGATCGGTTTAATATTGAAGAAGTGACAATCTGAAATGTAAGGTAAAGTCACAATTTCATTTTCACATTTTGAAATTGTGACACGGGGAGAGTATGACAGGTAGCGTGTGTGGCGTATTGATCCATCGAAACAATTCGGCCGACTGTCCAACCTGCGCATGCATCCTCCAAACCCGTAGATGGGTCCGCGTGTAGAAAATAAAAATGTGAAAATGAAAATCAGACTTCACCTTACATTGGGGAGTGTCATTTCCTTAATATCACCCGATCCTAGCGTGCGATATCTCATATTAAAGAAGATGAATTTTTCAACAACTTTATCATTTGATATTTTTAGGTAGGATATTAGGTAGGATATTTTTAGAGTTAGAAGCCCATTTATTACCTGTATAGTTATATACTTTTTTTGATGACTGTATCTGTGCATGGAGATAGTGTAGAGATTCGATTGAAAAGTTTAGTCAACTGTGACAAAAACGTGAAACATCCTGCACTGCATAATATTGTAATTAACAGAAAAACCATGGTGGTTTATAGGCTTCATTAAATTTATGAATGAGCCAATCTAAATCTGTAATTATAGCAAATTATGACAAGATGCTATTACAGTTATCACATTTTCGACTATATTTCTCATGGAGGGGGATTTGTGTATGTGTCATCCTGTGCTTAACCGGTTATATCGGTTATATCATAGGCAATCACAATCAACAATATGAAACGACTTATGGTGGTGGAAGGATTGTTTCAGAGCTTACAATACCAAAGAGAACTTCTCCAAGGCAAGAAGGTAAGAATACTGCCCAGTACCGGGTTTTTTCGTGCTTAAAATATTTATGTCATTACACAATAGGCTTACATGGCTTTAGTATGACTTAATTATAGCACGAGGCAGCGTAGCTGCCGAGTGCTATAGGAATTAATAGCACTTATTGACAGTACTAGTATTAGTGATGATTTATGTGACAGAACTCTGCTGTTCAAACCCCTGCACAGTAGGACACTGATAGAACTTAGAAGTTTTGATTCAAGCAACACTAATCAAGATAAACAAAACACACACACAAAAGTTGGGATATAATTAATCAGGTTATTTACGATGTCAAATTTACAGCACTCTGAAGCTGTACGATAAGTGAAATTTGTGGAACTCTGGACTGGCTGTGTATGTGCTATTATGCCTATTAGCGTCCACTGGTTAAGATGTCCTTGCTCAATGTCACGTGTGGGAAGCCCGTGGGAAGCTTACGAGGGTCAAGTGACTCAAGTCATACAATGAGTTCTACCTCTTCCCTCAAAACAACGCTAAGTCAGCCTCATGAAATGTGTTTGTTTGCTTACATGGGCGGTCCGTACGGACACACGCTTGGGTCCTGAAGGGACCAGATGTCAAAAGAAGACCTCGGATCCTCTTTATACCACGGTTCACACAAATAATATCCTTAGAACCTACCACACAGTGACTAATAATCAATGGATACTCAGACGGTCACAACAATCAAGATGTTATTTTGATCAAATTATATCATAGATTTATTAAATATTGAAAAAAACAAAAACAAACAATTGTATACATATAACAAGTACTGCAGTACAAGAAAATTAATGAACGCGAGCCGGCAATCGTAGTCGTGGGCAACCTGTGTTTCCCGTGAAATCAGGATATCAAAATGTTTATTGTTTAGCTCACGGACTTGTAGTTGTCTTGCGTCTTGTCTTGCGTCTTGTCTTGCGTCGATGTCTTGATTATATGGCCATTGTTGTTTCTCGTTGTTCTCAGTGTCGTGGAAAATATGTTGTCGCCGTCGATGTCAAAACTCGAAAATATAACTCTCTCCAAAACTCCAAAACGGCTGTATAAATTACAAGACGGGAACATTCACAAATACCAGTTCGCTTGAACTAAATGTTCACATTTATATGCATTGGCATAATATAATCCACTGACGAATAGTCTGTATATCTACATTATTTACTGTCCATTGTAATGTAAATTTAACCATTTCTTTGATGTATCCACATGGCCTTTTATCATAAACGCATTGACAAACTTGAATATTTCTCAACTCACAAGAGCTTAACCTAATGATGAACAATACCATAATCAGATTGAATAATGTATACTAAATGCTATCAAGTTGATGAACTCTAAAATGAATCGGTTTTGGATATGATGCCAAAATCTTACTAGTTTCAAATACATTATCAACACAACATTAAATTAACCAATACAAGAGTGTTTCATCTCTTGCTTTAAATAACATCACTCTGCCGAAAATTAATAACTAATAATTTCCAGAAACAAAATTTGGTGTATATAATATGATACTGAAATTGACTTAAATTTCACCAAATATTATTTAAAATAATATCTAATCATAATATTATTATACACTCAGAATAAAGATATTTACTTACACGAAAACTCAAATAAAACTGTACCATGTCGTAAGCTGTTAAGTCATCCTTTTTGTCTTCCCTCTTTTTGGTTACAGCACACAATTTACAGCTCCATGCATAACATTCTTGGCGGTTCCAATATACAGCACATAAGAAGTCCTGAATTGACTTCAACTGAAAAATGCCTAAAATCGCCCTGCGGAATGTATTTCTCTCATGGAAGGTGGCTTGTATATAAAGGGTTCAACAAAAGAAAGTATACCACTTTGTTTATGTCATTTTGAGTAACATTCAATTTCGTTTTGACCAAACAGGCTAAATAGGCATTTAGATGAATCTTTTAGGCATAATTTGATACCAAATTCGCCCCCTAACAACAAAGATAAACCATGATTAGCACCATTTAAAGAAAAATATCCCATTTTCAAAAGTCGCATTTCCAATACACAGCACGAGAAAAAAAGACCAATTGTTAACACACACAACAAGCACAATGTCGTAAGACCCACCGCATTTTGCACCGTGCGATCGATAGCCCCGTCAATCCTTGCTAATACACACACCCCGAGAGACCCCAATTGGTCCTTTCTTCTCGTGCTGTGTATTGGAAATGCGACTTTTGAAAATGGGATATTTTTCTTTAAATGGTGCTAATCATGGTTTATCTTTGTTGTTAGGGGGCAAATTTGGTACCAAATTATGCCTAAAAGATTCATCTAAATGCCTATCTAGCCTGTTTGGTCAAAACAAAATTGAATGTTACTCAAAATGACATAAACAAAGTGGTATACTTTCTTTTGTTGAACCCTTTAGGTAGACTCGACTTATAAACTATTTGACATAGTGTACGTTTGGTGACGCATAAACTTTGTCACACAAACGGGCGGGATAGGAGTTACACTGTTTACCATACATGTGTATCCTACCAGGTCTTAATTTCATCTGCACAGAGAAAAACTCTCCCCACACAGAAGAAGTCCAGCTAATCTAAATATCAATATAGCTTTTTATGCACCACTGAATCATACCAACAATGCCAGTGTTGTGTTGTGACATAACACTGATCATTGCCTGATCCATTAGAAAATCAATAAGGTTTGTTCCTCATTGGTCATAAGTATTTCTGGAGGGAAAAACTTATTTTACTCATGACACCAGACTCGAGCAAATTGCTCGGGCTAGGCTTAATTATCCTACATAAAATAAGCATGCTGGTTGAATGAAATGAAAGTAAGAACAGATAGAAGAAAGAATGAAGTTAAAAGAGCAACTTCCAACATATGAAGTTGACAATTTTGCTATCCGCCTTCGGACTTAAAGAAAAGATTAATTTTGATCCAATCTCATTTGCCACACAGGTATATTGAACTTACTGAAGTGCCACACTCTTCATCTTGGTTGCCTGTGCAAACCATAGATTAGATGTGTGTGGCAAGGGTGAGAGGGCTATTCACCCTTAGTAACCCAAATGTGACATTATATTTGACTTAAAGGTGTTAATTGTGGGTGCGCTCACAGCTGACTCTGGCAGGTGGTTCCAGTCTTGGATGACCCTTTGGCTGAAAGTGTATTTTCTAGCGTCTACCCTCATGTGTTGTTTTGGAGCTTGTATGAATGACCTCTGGTTGTTGTATTATCAGCTAACTGGATGGAATAGATCTGATGAGTTGATGTTATCGATGCCATTGAAGATTCTGTATACTTGGATTAAGTCTGCTCTCCTTGCTCTGTCCTTTAGGGTCATGAGGTTTAGTTTCTTCAGTCTTCCATCATATGGCATGTGTTTCAGTTCTGGAATAATCTTTGATGTCCTTCGTTGAACTCCCTCTAGCAGTTTTATGTCCTTGGATAGATGTGGTCTCCATACTTCAATACAATAGTCTACATGGGGTCTGATGAGAGATTTGTAGAGTAGCATGACAATATCCCGGCTTTTGTATTTAAATGTACGCTTGATCATCCCTAGGGTTTGGTTTGCCTTTTTTCTGTTGCTTCTGCACATTGTTTGGAAACTTTCAGGTCATCTTGTATCTATACTCCAAGATATTTTTCCTCTTTTGTGCTGTTAAATGCTTTGCTGTCCATCTGGTAAACATGGCGAGGGTTGTTGTGGCCTATGTGCATAACTGAGCATTTAGTGACGTTGAAAGTCATTTTCCATTTTTTTGGACCAGTCGGTCAGTTTGTTGAGGTCGTCTTGAAGTGTTTGTATGTCTTCATCTGTTGGTACCGGTCTTGATAGCTTTGTGTCGTCTGCGAATTTGCTTATCTTTGAGTCGATATCATCTTCCAAGTCGTTCATGAAGACTATGAAACATAGGGGTCCTAGTACCGATCCTTGCACAACTGAACTTTGGACTTGACTTCCTTCTGATTTAGCACCTTGTACTACGACTCTCTGGGTTCTGTCTGCCAGCCATGCTTGGATCCATTTTGCTACCTTTCCATCTATTCCATGTGCCCGGATTTTTTCAACGAGTCTTCTTGTCAAAAGCTTTGGCCAGATATAGGTACATGACATCTACTGGTGTGTCCTCAGCCGCATATTTGGTCAGCATATCCATGTGGAGTAGTAGATTGGTTGTGCATGATTTTCCTTTCAGGAACCCATGCTGTGTCTCTCTGATAAGTCGATATGTCTCCAAATGGTCAGTGATATGGTCACGAATGATTTTTTCAAGAGTTTTGCAGATAACAGATGTCAGGCTGATCGGTCGATAATTCCCAGCTTGTGACCTTGGTCCTTTTTTGAAGATTGGTGTTACATTTGCTGTTCTCCAGATGTTTGGTACCTGGCCTTCTTGGAGTGACTTGTTGAAGATCAGTGCTAGTGGTTCAGCAAGTTCTTTACCTAGTTCTTTCAATAACTTAGGCGACATATCATCTGGACCTGCAGCTTTTGAAGGGTTGAGCTCTTGGAGATGTTTTTCGACCTCTTCTGTAGTGACAATGATGTTGGTCAGTTTCAGGTCATCGTTATAATAGTTGAACATTGTCTTGGCTGTGGGTGATTCTCCTATCTCTTCAGTAAACACTGAGGTGAAGAATTTGTTTAGTTCCTCTGCTGTGTCTTTCCCTGGAGGGATGATTTCGCCAGCCTCGTTTTTCAGTGGTCCTACGGTCTCTTTTACTTTCCTCTTCGATCTTATATAGGCATAGAACCCCTTTGTGTTTTGCTTGATGTCATCTGCTAACTTTTTCTCAAAGTTAAATTTAGCGGCCCGGATCTTCTTTTTGGCAGCTTTCTCACGACCGGATGTTTTGTACATTTTCCATGCTTTCTTCTTTCTGCGTATTGATGGTTGCTCTAGTCATCCACTTCTGTTTGGACTGGGTCGTTTTCTTTTTCATTGGTACGGATTCTTCAACTAGGGAGTTCACTTTGTCATGCAGTAGATCCCACGTTTGGTGTGTCACAGGTCGAAAGATTTTCTTTCCAGTTTGTGTGTTTCAGACTTTCTTTCATAGCAGGGTAGTCACCTCTGTTGTAATTTCTTGAGAAGGTTGATGGTTCTATTTCTACACTGCATATTAGTTTGTAGCTTATGATCTGGTGATCACTCGTGCCTAGTTTATCCAGTACCTGTAGTTCCTCAATCATGTTTGGGTCTGCATGTCATCACAAGGTCTAGAATAGATTTTTGTCGCGTTGGTTTTTTGACGTGCTGCGTCCACGGATTATCCATGACTACTTCAAGGAATTTTTCTCCTTGTGCCGTTGAGGATTGGAGTAGTTCCCAGTTTATTTCTCTGAAGTTGAAATCGCCCATCACCAAAGTAGCCGTTTCTTCACCTGCTTTTTCCAAGTCGCGGTACATTTTGCATATGTATTCGTCTGTCGTTGCTTGAGTTTTGTATATATACTACTCCTATCAGGATTTTGTCACTACATGTATCAGGGGTTTTTTGTCGCATGTTTGTCGTTGTCACGTTTGGCGTTGTCACGTTTGGCGTTGTCACGTTTGGCATTGTTCGTCTCATATTGGTTTTGGTCATAATTGGCATTGTTTCTCGTACTCGTAGGTTGTGTTTTGTTACAGATTCTCGGAATTCAAAGTCTTCTCTTTGAACTACGTCGAAGTTTGCTTTGATATAAAGTGCAGCTCCTCCACATCTAACTGTTGTTCTCTCTCTGTCAGTTCTGAATATTTTATATCCAGGTAATTGGATTTCTGCATCTTTGATGTTATCATCTAGCCATGTTTCCACGATTCCTATGATGTCCGGATTTTCATTTGTAATCCTGCATTCAAATTCATCCCACTGTTTGATTATGCTCCTTGCATTTGTAAACATACAATTTAGACTTGTCTGCCTTGGGTGTTTGAATACATGTACGTCATTTCTCTTTGTTGATTTTTCTTTATCAAAGTTTTCTTTTCCGTTACTTGTGGTGCGATTTATTTTTCTCTTGGAAGTCTCATTTGCAATTGGGTGTCTTTTCCTTACATCTTCTTGATGACTTTCCAGTGTGTGGGTGCTGTGATGTTTTGTCTGCGCAGAGGTAACTTCCCTTCTGGGCTTCTTGGCTCACATTGTCTGTGCGCGTGCTGATTTTAGCGGTGTCTACACAGTGATTACTTGTCTCCTGAGTTTCTTGACATCCATTTACTTTAGTGGTCGTGTGCTTGGTGGTGATTGGTGGGGCTTGGTGTATTTGTCAATAGTATAGCTCGGAATCACAGCTGCACGTTTGTATACAAAATCTACTATTCATGAGGGAAATGGTGCAAAATAGTTCCTCGAGGCGACTGGAGACCGTAGGCCCATGGACAGGGGGATGACATCCCCCTCAGAAGGGTTTTTTTCTTCAATTTTCGAACTCATTTGGTGCGATCTGGTGTATACTTTAGACCAATATTGTATTGAAAAGCCATCACTTAATTTTCAATAAATATTTAGTTTTTTATCAATGCACGAATGAAGTTTAGCATATACTGATATATTCTTGATTTTAGTATAGATGGTTTAAAAGATCGAACAGGGGGAGTCTGAGGTGGGGGGGGGGGGGGGGGGGGGGATGTGTGTGTCCCCCTGAGAAGTAGAAATGTTTTCAATTTTCGAACTCATTTGGTGCGATCTGGTGTATATTTTTGACCAATATTGTATTGAAAAGCCATCACTTCATTTCAATAATATTTATTTATAGGTCAATAAATGCGTATGCGTTGTTTCGAGAGAAATTAGACAAATCAATGCACGCGCGCTGATGTTGATGTGTGAATAATGGCACGACCCCGAAGGGGGAGTGCTATTATGAGCATATTAACATTTGCGCAAGTGCATTGATTTTTTTTTTTGTTGGAGAAACAAAGCATACGCATGTATTGACCTAATTCATACGCGACACTTACAAATCAAAATTCACAATTTGAGCATAATTTTTGATCTATGTAAAAACGAATAAAAACATGTTAATAAGTTTGCTAATACCCGCAGTGGAAATCGGTGAACCACGATTCCTTAACAACGAATCAAAACAAAGTGTGTTGTGCGCGCAGTGAACGGCGCACACGCACTTTCAATGCACTCCGCGTATTTTGGTTTCTTGCTTTCTGATTGGTTCGACACCACTAAGAGTGTATGAATTTTTATCAATGCACGAATGAAGTTGAGCATATATACTGATATATTCTTGATTTTAGTATAGATGGTTTAAAAGCTGAAACAGGTGGGGGGAGTCTGAAGGGGGATGTGCCCCCCCCCCCTTCAGAAGTAGATTTTTCTCAAATTTCGAATTCATTTGGTGCGATCTGGTGTATACTTTTGACCAACATTTTATTGAAAAGCCACCTCTTCATTTCCAATCAATATTTTGTTTTTTATCAATGCAAGAAAGAACTTGAGCACACTGATTTAAGTATATATTGTTTAAAAGCTTGAACAGGGGGAGTCTGAGGGGTGATGTATCCCCCGCTCCGAATTCAATTTTTTTATTTTAATTTTCGAACACATTTGGTGCGATTTGGTGTACTTTTGACCACTATTTTATTGAAAAGCAATCACTTTATTTTGCGATCAATATTGGCTTTTTATACTCTCCATCCAGGCACCAAGATATTTAAAATCTTGAATATGTATTATGTAATATATATTAGATGTAACATAATCAAATCATAGGCTGTACGAGTATTATAAAACATCTAATCTACTTATTGCTTTAAAAATAAAAAATGAAAATAAAGCAATTTTATTTACTCGCGATATGCAGGAATCTATACATTCATTTTTTGTTATCAATTTATCGTTTATACTAACCTTAATGGAATTAAAGGAAGCGAGTAATTTAAAAATAAATAAAAGTCGGGACACGTGTCCATGGGGCGTCGATTGGATTACTAGTATCTTGGCCTGTCAAACTGTCGAGAAATATATTTTAAAGTGGCTCAAAACATAGAGGCACGTACATGTAGAACCAAATGATGGTATTGAAAAGGACAAACTTTGTGTGGGTAGTCAAGCGTTTTCCATATTCATAAGTGTTTTAATCTCTTAAAACCATGACATAAATTGCCCGCTTAGGAGCGCAATTAATTCGGTCTAGTAAACCTATTGTTATCAATTACTACGAGAGGATTACCTGGTTGTATATTTAAATTCGAGCAGTACTTCTTGCTAACTGCATGGGTGAGTTTCCATTATGTTGCAAATAACATCCATGCTCAAGCGTTTAAACTACTCAATGGGCATTGCAATACAGCCGGTTGGTTGCACACGAGAATTATGTCATTTATAGCAACCAACTTTGATGGAAGGCGAATATTTAAATTTGTTGCCGGTTTTTAGGGCAACAATTTATAGCTCTGCTAAGCGGGCCTTGTAGCGTAATGCCTAATGTTGTGTGGATTTATGCAAACAAACTCGTATAGAATCTTTAAAAGTGCCACTTTTTCTGAAACCTTCATTTTGGGGGAAATGTGACTATTTTGGGGAAAGTAATAATTATATTGAAAGGGAGAAACGTTTCATGGGTAGCCAAGCGTTTTTCATTTTCGTAAGTGTTTCAATCTCTTAAAACGACGAGGTAATTCTGTCTTTAAAGTCAAAATTACCACGTCGTTTTAAGAGTGTGCTACAACAGGTTCGTCACCAAGAACTAGTTGTAACGAATGGTTGGAACATTCTTCGCAGAAATGGATTGTAATCCGCTTCTATACCAGAGACTTTAACCCTTCTATTATTTTCAGATGCATTATTAGACATGGAAACCACTTTTCCCCTTCTTTCTATGCTTTCCATTGGTATATAATTAATATTTTTGTATACTCAATCAATGTCACTTACCAGCATGTACTGATGATTTACTAGGCCAAAACCGTACATTATGGGACTCTCTACCAAGCAATTTTTAACCGAGACAATTGTTTAATTATGCATATAGATGTGACGCATACTGTGTTGTTGACGACCAATGGAATAGGGCCAGGCAATGTAAAATACGGCAAACCAGTTACAGGAAGTGTAAGTAAGATTTTTATAACTGCCACGAACCAGGCTGAAAAGGGGGATCTTAACAGCCGCCCCTGCAAAAAGTATGAAAACACACCCAACCCGACCCCCACTCTATAATACTCACAGCCACATCCTTATTATTTTAAATATGCAAGCAATAAAGCAAATAAGAAAACAAGCAAGCAAGCAAGCAAGCAAGCTCACAAGCAAACAAGCGTCCAAGCAAGTTAGTAAGAAGTACCTAAATCCTAAATAAAGAATAGATACAGAAATCTCAATATAACTTAGAACGTACATGAATAGTAAGTGCAATGGAGTTTAGAAAATGCCCTCTTATTAGAGTCTAAAAATGAGGACATTTGTTTTGAAATCTTTTTTAGGATATTTGATGTAAATAATTTTAAAATTATTTACAGAAAATAGAATTTCCTTAAATCACTATAATTGTGTGTTATATATTGGGTGAAGCAAAACTTTGTTTTAAGATCAGAATATCCTATTTATTTATTTAAACGCCCACTTTTATTTTATTTTCAGAATCATCTCATCGTGTACAACAGAGTTGCGAAAACCGGTAGTCGGACAATGATCCTCGGGTTGGAACACATACAGAAACGGAATGGTTTCACAGAGATATTTAGCACAGAAAGTTTTCGGGCGAATAAATCGACAAAAGTGAGTTTATATATAGCTGTATAGCATTTTTTACGCGGCTATTAGTTTTACCATATATACAAAACGGATTCTTTTGTAGAAACTTTTCCCAAATTTCAAATTCTTATCTCAAGACTTTACTGAATCAATACTAGGCATATTTATACTTATTTTAATGCATTTCTCATGGCAATTCCCAATATGGTGATGCAATTCAATAGTGTTGACATTTTTGAGACATTTTGGAACAGTCGTCTGCAGATATCTGCCGCGTTGACAATGTGAACACTTTTAGTCCCCGAAAAGTCGTAGTAGGGACTCACTTTTTATAATCGGTTTCAGCAAATGTGTCATCTCTTGCACATTGGTGGAGGTGCAAGGTTGAATTGATGGGGATGTACTGGTTGTAAATTGCTATTTGCCATGTTAATACATAATTAATCTTCTTAAATATTGCGCTAGAGTAACCGAAGAGTTATACGTCTTTCTAAGAATAAAAGTTCCGAAGAATACTCAGAATGTTACTTTAACAGGTGAGTATAAGGCCAATATATATTGGTGTGTTACTTACTTATGGAAAGAGGTTCTCGAAGTTGATATTATTCCCTGGGCCAATGTAATCATGTTGATTATGTACACAGAATACATGGCCAAAATAATGTTTTACGACACACAAGTGGTAGAATATGGACATGAAATACAGCGCCTCCAAGTGACAGCTTTCTAATCATCCATGACTGAATTTTCCAACCAGCAGTTAGGCCAATAATAACATATTGATTGGTTGTCCTCGACATTCCTATCTTATTTTCCGTCAGTTCTAAAACCTCGTATATACCTTATTCATAGTCAAATTACCCGCTCATGCTTAACCGATGAACATATACCCTGAGACGATATACCTGTATTGTGCAGGGCGCCGGATTGGACATACCGATTGAGCAGTGTGCAATGAAAGCATTCATGTGTAGTAGCGTGTGATTATGCTAAGTTGACGTGAGTTCAAACGCCAATTATTAGCCGTTGATGAAGCAGTGTCGATTGGGAAATGTGTTGAAATTCATTTGTTGTTGTATTAGTGTGTTTCGTTAATGACATCATTGTTCACCGGCCTATGGTGAGCGTGTGAACTCACTAAAACTGTTTTAGATATGACCAAATATAAGGACTGACCGTGGACAACTACATTATTTATATTTTGGGACTTACGGGAGCATTGATATTAGACGATTTATAGAATCAATTTCAATAAGTAAGCTATCAAAATATTCCTTGATACATAAATCATTATTATGAACGGAAATCATTCTCTGTAATGCACAAATTACAGAGAAATCTTGAAATGAAAGTTGCAAACATTTTTAATTTTTGTTGAATTTTTTAATTTTTTGCGACACATTAATTTTCACTCATCTGTATCGATCTGTTATGTTGCAGGGGAATGGCATTTGGCTCTCATCTCATCCATAATAGGAGTTTGACTAATATTCATTACATCCATACCATTAAACAACAACTTTGATATGTCAATTTTCTAATATATTGACTCCCAATAGTTAGCTTTAAACAATTGACATCAGAGCAAGCGACCATTGATGTTTAGCTGTGGTTCGATTCCTATTGTTCAGCTGGTCGCTAGTGGGCGCTGCATTTGATGTCCGTTATATGCTTGCGGTAGCACTTGTGTGTCGACAGCATTAAACGATATACACCACGTTTCCAAAGGTATAAGATAGACGAAATGGCCAAAAAGTTTGGTCATGACATTTTGCGTTTGCCACCCTATCATTGCGATTTAAACCCGGAAGAACTAATATGGGCTCAAATTAAACATCGTGTTGCAAAGCACAAAAAAACTTTCAACATCAATGACATTCACAAAATATTCGATAAGGCATTGGAAAAAGTGTCCCCATCAGACTGGAGAAATGCGTGTCGTCACGTCCGGGAAATTGAAAATTCGTACTGGGAAAAAGATCACATCTGTGATATTGATATTTCCCAAATTATCATTAAATTATCTGAGGATTCAGACCACGACCCAGATTTCAAAATATGTTTTCCTTTCGTTTGGGATGTGCATGGCGCACATAGATATATTTTCCCCCTGAAATTTCGGTGATTTACGACCGAACCAAAAATGTTAGGAATTTTAAAGTAGTGCCGCCGCTAAACCGGGTAGTCGTGTATCCATGTTCAGGGCCCCACTCAAGCAACATAATGCCTCTTGTTATCATGCGACGTCACTCAAAACGCCCCGCACCCAGGTCATTGATGCGCGTACAAATCAATTTTAGAGGTCTTGGCAATATATTAACCCGCGCTGTGCGTCCGCATTTCCATATAACGATCAATTAAAGGAAGCGCAGTGGTACGCACATATTCATTCATAAGTTATGAATGAAAATATAATAACTGCCTCCTAGTCCAAACTTTGCTGTAGAAAAAAAACCGGTCACGTATTTGTCCATTCTATTCTTCATAGAATCGAAACAATATTTATTTTTGCCGGGTTACTTTAAAATAAAATGACACTTTATTCCACCGCTCATGACATTTGCATGGAATATCCCAACATATGTATTTTCTGTTCTTATATCTTTTCACAGTATTTGCCGACATATCATCGATTAATTGAGGAACGGATTAAGGATGTACAATTACCAGCAGTTGTTCATGGACATTTTCCGTACCTCAAAATTAAGAAGTAAGTATCAGTAGTCAATTGATTTATTACTGGATTTAAAAACCATCTGTAGATGGTTGTGCATGGGCTGGATATGATTTTGCAAATCTTGGCGTGTATGGCTATTAATGTATTTTAACTTGTACAGTCATGGATGTTGTTTGGATTATCAAGCGCAGGTTAAACTACATCCTGTTGTCATCTTTATCGAGTCTACTGCAACTGCAACTGCAACTGTCCCCGACTTTGGACAGGCGATGGTCGATTAAGTTTAGGAACAGTTGGTGTATTTTGATAAGTACCAACGTGCCAAGCTCAATGCCCCAATATTACTTTAAAGATCCCTAGACTAGAGACTAGAACCTGGTCATGCTGGTCTCGTGTCTCAGTTGGTTGTGTACAATTCTCCACATATACAGGGGATGTGTGGTATTGCAACTAGCTCCCAACTGTCGAACGTCTGGTTGTTCCTTGGTAGCCTATAGTAGGGCTGTTCTAGATATGGCGTCCAGAGCCTTCTTGGCTTCTTTTCTTGTGAGGCCAATGAATTTAAAGCAGGTTCTCAATGTGATTTAATTTAAACCTCTGGAACCCACTTTGACAGGGAAGTCTTTGAGCTTCCATCTATAATAAGGTTGTCGTACTTGTACTTTTTTACGCTGATTAGCTGTGCCATGCTCCGTCGGCTGGAACTGTTAATTCACTGATCTCTGTGAATGTGATGTAGTGACGATTTCTGGTGGGTAGTTTTTCCTCATCCCACACCCGACTCTCTAATCCTCACAGTTTTATATTCTGGCCTGCTCTATTTCCCCAGCCAGGCAACATTATTGTAGTGTGTGTGTCTTCTGACTTGAAGTGTATGCCAGTGCGGATTTGCTTGTCGTCGTCCTCCTGTAGTGTTCTTAGTAGCGTATCTCCCGGGGTCAGGGACAGAGTACCCCCGACAGCTTTTAACCGGGAAGAACAGCTCATTGACCGGGAAGAAGAGCTCAAACTAATGGGCTAAAATGTGGACATGAATTTTATTTTTTTGGTAAATACAGGTTTTTTTGCGGGGGAGGAGTGAGTGCGAAGACAACAATTTCTCACATTTCTGACGAGGCGGCAGCAATCCTCAGGCTGGGTAAAGTTAACCTCTTAATCTCGAATGGAAAAGTTAAATTCTACCGGGAATAATACCCTTTGCCCATGTAAAGACCATCAAAGGAGTAGAGCTGGAAAACGTCTCCAAATTCATTTCAATTTAGATCCACCAGAGATCCGCCAACTCATGAATGACAGGAAAGTCTGGGCCCAGTATGTTGCGAATGCTTCTTCCATTTCGTCCACGGACGACCAATGATGATGAATTATAGTATACCGGTATGTTAGAAACACCATGTACAGCGAATAGAGCGGGATTTTGAGGTCGGCCATGTTTAGTGACGTCATTGTGACGTCATGCGTGGGATGTTTGTACTTGTTTTGGTATGTATGGAAAGAGGGGACCATGGTACCCATATAAGCATATTCCGCATCTTGGTTTGGATTTTGTTTATTGGAGGTAGCAGTGTCATAAAAACGTCTCAGGAGGACGAGGGTTAAAACCTTTTTTTACCAATCTATGATAATTAATCAGTCACTTAATTAATTAATAAAACATATCAAACCTCACTGTCAAATGTTATGAGCCTTGGCCAAAGCTTAGACAATTTTTCTGAGCATGATTCATCAAAAACCGTGATTACCTATCTTAAAATAGAGACCCCAGAGGAAAAATAATTAAATTCCACGAATTTTGCAATTTATGTTTTATAATAATTATGATTTTGACTTGAACCACCTTACTGAATTTCCAGAAGCAGTTTTTCAATTATCCAAAATAACCAATGGCAACAAAATAGCAGTATTGCCTGTTTCGGCAATAATGTTTCCAGATTCGGAAACATTTCACTATATAACAGGTTGCCGTTTTTGGCAATTTGCCCTGACTGATAAGAATATGTACCAGGTCATGACGAGGTGTGTGGTTTTTTTTATCATTACTCACATTACAGATCCCAAAATCCCGTATACATCAACATTATTCGTGACCCATTAGAACAGCGGATGTCTCAATATTACTTTACCAGATTTAGAGATGGAAGTCATGATCACCCAGAGCACACAGCAAGTCTTAAGAAAGGCTCGGCTCCACTGACATATTTTAACCAGGTATACTAATAACTGTACGTAGTTAATATTATATTTGTACGTATAATGTACGTATTTTATATTTTGACACCGCTGAAATGATATTAATGAACAAGTGTATGTCGAAACACTCAGTGTTGGTTGGTGTTCGGGGAGGTAAAAACAAGGATGGATCAATCTTGAACCATAAATATTGGATATCCTATATTCTTAAACTATTTTGTCAGTTTTATTGCGCTTTATTCAGTTGAGGGCGCTATAATGGAATTAACCTTAACATGGGATGTTGTATTCTAGACTACCAGATTATATTTTGGCATGATACTTAACATGGGATTATGTATCTCAATCCCATGTTAACTACCATGTAATTTTACATGTATTGGGTGATTTTTTTTCGGGGTTTTTCTGCGTTTTACAGTCACTAGTCATCAAAAAGTGATAGGCGAAAAAAAGTAGACTTTATTTAGTCTACAATGAAAACATTGCCTGTTGCTGATGGATTCCAACCATTCAAAAATAGAGTAATAACGTAACTTAACCGAATAGGCGATGAAAATTACGATAAACATGTTCTGTGGGACCGACCCAGTTTTTTAAAAATAATTTAGGTGGAAATTATTTCGCTTTTCCGGTGACATTTAGTTTGGATTTTTTTGCCAAAAACAGATTTTGTTAGGTTGTCTGAAAGAATGTGGCGCAAAATAAGTGATCTTTGGGCAAAAATGAAAAATCACTATTTTTTTGTGGAATTTGATACCAAAAATGGATTCTCTGACTCATTTCATTTACAAAAATGTATACTTATATGTACATCACATTTATATTTTAGAAGTTTCAGTGCTTGGTAAATTTAGCGCCAAAAAGGGTTGACACCTCCCTTAACTGTAACTCTAAAATAACTTTCTTCAACCAATAAGTTGAAGTCCAATTGGAAACACACGTGGGAGCCTTCAAAAGTCAAACGTCACACACAAACGAAGGTCAAAAGTCATCTCAGATCAAGTAGTTAACTAGACTTAACATGTACAATTGGTCCATTTGAAGAGTTTTAAAGGTTTAATTGAACACTTAGGTTACAGGTGTAACATAGGTTAAAGATGTAATACGAGAGCCTTCATAAGTTAACGAGTTAATAAGGTTACATACCAAGGTCATCTCAGTTAAAGTTGTAAAATAGGCTGAACATGTAAAATCGAGCCATTTAGGTCTCATTTAAAAAAAAGGTGAAGTCCAATTGGAACCAAACTTGGGTTATAGATGTACATGAGAACCTTCCTATTTTAATGAGGTCATAGGTAACATACCAAGCTCAAAGGTAATCTGGTAAATCAGTTGCAAAATAATGAGAACCTTCGTGTCAATGAAATCAAAGGCACCATATTAAGGTAAAGGTCATCTAAGGTTAAGTTGTAAAATAAGTTGAAAAGTTTGAAAATGCCTATTTCTTTTGCATACAAAGACCGATTGCAATTAAACTTAGAGTATACATGCAACATGGAAACCTTCATATGTCAATGAAGTCAAAGGTTACATATCAAATTCAAAGGTCTTCTAAGATTACGTTGTATAAAATCAGCTGAAAACATCCAAAAATTCTCACTTCTTTTTCATACAAAGACCAATGGCAACCAAACTTTGATTATACATGCTATGGCAACTTTCAAATGACAAAGAGGTCAAATATCACATATTAAGGTCAATTGTCATCTGAGGTTAAATTGCAAAATAAGCTGAAAACATCCAACATGTCCATTTCGTCATGACAAGATCTATCATGAGTCATTCTGTATTGTAGGTATATGCTAATGATCCCTTTTACATGGTACCTGCAAAAATATAGCGGTTCTGCATCGTTGGTGCCCTCGTTTTCGTAGCCTTACCAGATTACCTCGAAGTAAAGAGTTGGCGATGTTTATGTTTTTTTCACAGACGTACGACGACTGTGTTCTTACATCACGTCAAGAGTGTTTATCAGTTGAGAGAAACTCATACCAAGTCGCATTTTTCTGCGGGATAGATCCAAAATGCAGGTAACATCTTAGAACCGCTCTTTGCGGTATATTCGGATTCAGATAAATCCGTGTATAACTTTCAGAATGCACAATGTTATTTCATGGTATTTAAAGTAACTTTTCAGTAATACCAGAATCGGTCACAATGATACGTGGGGTGGGGGGGGGGGGGGGGGGGGGGGACAAAAAAGGATTGAAATAACCCTCTTTTTAAACCTGCTTGATTGATGTGATAATTCAATTGGATAGCATAATTAGCACAATAATTAACATTAATTAATATCAATTATACACATCATGTAAAGAAATTGTGTACAGGTCTGCCTTTCGATCTCATGCCCCATTTTTTCTGCTGAAAGAAAGAGGGAAAACTCAAAATAGATTATAGAAAAAGACAAATAGCGTATTTCTTTAAATTGATAATAAAACACATTGCACAAAATAGTGAGTCCAGAATTGAGATCGGAATCGGACTCCCTAATGACACTATTCTGGTCTGCTGAGGATTGCAGGTTGCTGAGAATCCACATTCGGGCTTGGACAATGTAGATTCGGACACGGTCAACTGTACTCCCAACACTACTACATGACATACCGTCTTATAAAAAGTTATCTTAGAATATTTGGGAGACAAAACAATATCTCTGTTCAGGCGTGAAAACCATGGCAATCCGTCCATCTGATGAAAATCAATTGCGAATTTTAGGTTGATACACATTTAGGTTACTAAAATAAAAAAAACCTTTTTTGATACAGGGAACTATCTGAATGGTCACTGGAGAAGGCCAAGAAAAACGTGGAAGAAAACTATTTGTTTGTTGGTATCATGGAAGAGTTCGAAGCAAGTTTGCTCATGATGGAAAAACTAGCTCCAGCACTATTTGGTGGTATCACTGATCGTTATGAAGATGCAAATAAAAGTAAGATTTTCCATTGGGCTCTTCAAGTTGAAATCCATAACCCCTATTTTTTATACTAATTTGGTTTAAATATAACCCCCCCCCCCCCCCCCCTTGACCGACCGATGTCTTGAAAGTGGATAGAAATTAAGAAAAACTCCTGAAATCCCTTCGAATGGGTGCAATTTCTACCGAATGATAGTCAAGGTGGGGGCGCGACCCCTCTCATTGTATACACCCAACCATATACTGCCATCGGATGTAGAATGAACATGCTTTAGGGCCTACTTTCGATTTCTGTCACTTTTTCTTGTACCCTATTATAGACCAAGTACAGCCCCACCCCGGAAATAATGCTGGCTTGAAGAACTGAGCATGAGAAAGAAGATAAAAAGTGGTCTAAAAGACTGGAGGCAAGAGCAGGTTTGAACAATGGGCTATTCCAGTTAAAATCCATACACCCTCTATCTGTCAATGGAAGCCATCGATCTTTTTCCGAGCGTGATCCAATCAATACTGTTTACAACCAGAATTTGTACCCACACAATAGTAATAGACTCGTGCCTCCTCAATAGCCAGAAACTGTGACCCTCTGCATCTTAGTAGCAGTGACCCTGCTCTAGTATTGAGATGACACTAGAACATCCATCATTCATGCTTATAAGTTTTGTAGGAAGCCATTTAAAAAGGGGCCAGACTATAAACATTCAGGCATCAATCTTGGTGGTATTTTCCTTCATCTGTTGTAATAACTATGATCTGACAGTAAAGTGACAGGTGGCTTTTAAAACTGACCAATCTCAGGTGTGGATGGCTTGTCACTATACTATCATCCGGAATTAAAATTGATAAATTGTTGATTAACAGACCTGTGAGGGGAGAAACTGAATGTTAACCTGGGGCCCATGGGGATAATACTAGAGCTACCCATACACACCCCTCATTCAATTGCAAGTTTCTATAAGTAATTGACTGTCTGTTAACGATTAGATGTTCAGGTTTTCCTCTCCTGAAAATTTGAAACACAGTTTATTTGTACCCGCAAGTGTTGACGTTGGCAGACTTTATAATACTGACTTTAAATGTCCCATCTCCAACAAGACAACCATTATACATTACATGCCTGAGCGATTTAATATGCTACTTGGGCTCTTGCCCAAACACAAGTAGATGAAGCCCGAGGAAAGAGCGGGGAAAGCGCGATCCTTTTTTCAATATTATTAAAAGGAGTGACAAGGATCGGTGACACCTCACTGAATGGGTACTATGAGCTATGACGGACTTCACATTTTTTGTATCACTGCCTTGTTTTTTACCCACACCAAATCACGCCCTCTGTTATTGTATACACCCAATCATTTAAATACTGTCCTCTGCTGTATCCACCATTCATTGACAAGGCTAATCACAAGTATCAGTATTACCACTAAATGAACTATTTCTACTTGTTCTTTCTTTTTCATGCAGTTAATGCAACGAAAACACGGATGAAGACCGAGCCGTTACCAGAGGTTAAAGCAATAATGAAAGAAAAATTAGAAATATCCTACAAGTTTTATTCCTTTGTGAAGAGTAAATTCTATAAACTAATGGTAGACTTAGACATAAAACCACAATCTTGATGCAACCCACCTTGGTACAGTACACATAATTATGTACTGGATGTCCCAAATATCGAGGAAATTAACATATTTATAAGCTATATATTCAAATAATATACACTTGTTAATGGTCTGGGAAACCTCTTGAGGAGTTTCATAATGGTTGTTTCTCTTTAACACTTTCCAGGTAGCAGGCGTCTGCAGACGACATTTCAAAATTTCACAAAATGTTTAAAAAATGTTTAAGAAATTAATTTCATTACCATATTTGGAATCACTATGTGATTTAATATAACTGTGATTATAACCGATATCCCGACTTAACCTTTCAAGTGGTATGTCTACCTCCTTGGGTTCCGATTCTGATTGTTGAATTAAGCTCAAATGATGCGGCAACATTTTTCTTAACTGCCAAAAAAAATTCTAAAAAGGATAATATGAAACATCTATAACCTACCATCATGTGAATACATTTTTAAGACGTTCAAAAATAAGGTATTTACGGACAGATCATATATATATGTATGTTTATGTTTAAGGGGGATTCCGCAGGGGCTCCATGACGTTAGAAAGTCGCATCTATCGATGAACTATTTCAGGCGCGGGGGGGCCCAAAAAAATGAAATTGTGCTGGTACCATCCAAGCGGTGCTGCCTCCGAGCTATGCTCGGACAGGTGGGAGTCTGAGGGGGGATGTGCCCCCCCCCCCCACCCCCCCCCCCCCCCCCCCCCCCCTTAGAAGTAGAATTGATTTTCTTCAATTTTCGAACTCATCTGGTGGTGCGATCTGGTGTATACTTTTGACCAAAATTTTATCGAAAAACTCACCAAATGTTTATGAGTGCAATACGTCAGATAAATATATACATTCATTTATTGCCTGGCCTTTGTCAAATTGCTTTTGGGATCGTTTTAAAAGATTTATTATTTCTTACAATATTCCATTTCCAGATATATCGTTAAAAATCATTGTACAGGGTGTCCCAAAAGTTTCGAAACCATTTCAAAGCTTTTTATTATCTCCGGTAAAATAATTCGCACTATCGATCTGACAATATCTTTGGATAGAGAACACTTGTAGAATACGGCTATCTGTATAAACCACAGTACAGAAGAATGTTCCCCGAACTGTAAAACTGCACTTTCATAACGCGTACTATAATATGTGCTTAGGTAAGATGGATCGACTGAGAAGGGGAATTGATTTTTTTTTAATTTCAGATTTGGATAATATTGTTTTATGAAATTTAGGACACATGAACAATATTTACGTCATATAAACTAGACCAATAAAAACCATAATACCTACAAGGCAACGTTTCTGCTTGATCTATATGTTGTACGGGAACTTTATCATCAAGTCTCTTCGCAAAATACGGTGGTCAGTCGACCTTTGAACTCAGTTCTCTACTGAAAGACGCTTAACAGATCGCGTTGGAGTTTTTAACTATTTCACGTCAAATTACGTCAACATGGCACAAATCTCGCACCATAAATCAGGTCATCGTTTTCACAAAATTGGATCCAATTTTGTGGCATTCGTCAAAAATCTACTCCGCCCACTTCCATTGTAAATTGATAACTGTAAGGATTTATGTCAATAAAAACCAACGGGCGACGAGTTTTTTTATTTTATACAGAAAAATCAATACACAAATGACCCAGCTTATCGTGGGACGGTTCTGGCATGAATGTTGTTTGATGATCTTCCAATCTATTACGGCTACCGCGAATTGCTCAGATGTACAGATCTTGTTTTGAAAATGTGTCCACCAAATTTAAATAGACAACTTTGCCGGTGCGCCTTTAACATTTTTTTTCTTCTCTGAACTCTTTTTGAGTAAGCTTGATTTATTTGGTTTCAGCTTACAATAAAACCATTCGAATACGTTTATTTATGCTGTAACGCATCCTGAAAATTAGTATATTGAGTCCATTAATGTCGTGCACTAATTATGCTAAAAGAATGTATTTTGTAAAAGCCACGTTAATGGGAGTATGAGGAATGTGCAACTCCAGTTTCCGGCACGTGTTTACAGCAACGCACAGGTAGCGTCGCGAAAGAGGAACAATATAATGGTATTGCGCGTTATGTAAAGACACATTTCCGCTCGTGTATAATATTAAGGGGCCTCAAAAAGGTTACAAATTTGGTATCAAAACAATTCTTCCAGTATTCTCTATCCATATACATATTTTCAGATTTATCGTGCGAATTATTTAACCGGAGATATACAGCTTTGAAATGGTTTCGTACCTTTTGGGACACCCTGTACTTGGTTATAAACCAGAAAATCGAAATGTATTGAATGTAATGCCTAATAGAATGATTAGTCTGGCGTCGTTAACTTTGTATAGATCCAGACTTATCAAGATCACTGACAATAAAAACGTTGATGCATTTAAATGGTTTCTATACGAATTAGGATGGAGAGTTGGTATCTTGAGACATAGTGAAAATAATAATGTGGCGTAAGATTGGCAAAAGCCTACATAGCACAGAGTAAATAGTAGGTTTTGATATTTTTCTTGTAAAACACATGTACATGAAAGCCCATATTATATTATTATCGTTTTGTTTGTCAACTCACCTGCGAAGGTCATGTACCGTTGATGATCATGAGCCATCTATCTCCAAGCTAATGATACTTGGTGGTACATGCTGTTCGCTGGTAGAGTCATGTTTTGTTCATATTTGTAACCTCTTAGTAGAGTCATTTCCATGAGATCCGTGACCAGTTTTAGGATACCTTCTTTTCTTGATGGATTTGTCAAGATGGACTAATTCTAAGAAAAATGAGCTCCTATATACCTCCCAGAAGTGCTGGCAATAGTTTTTATAGTGTAAAATCCAAAATGGCCGCCATACAGGGGCTCGAAAATTCAAATAGCTTTAATTAAGCTAAAAAGCATACCAAATTGTTCGCCTGAGCACAAGGATTCCAGAAAAGTATAGTTTGCTATACTTCCGATGTTTGGTTAACGAGTTATCGGGTAAAACGTAAAAAGGTCGTTGACCTTTGCATATGGGGTCAAAATTTAAACTTCCACCGATTTTGAAAAACAATATCTCATATTGTTTGTATGATCACAAGGATTACAGAAATGATAGTTTTTACCGCCTAGAGTGTCAGTTGTACCTTGTAAAGGGGTCAAGGTCAGGTTCCATATAGGTCAGTATACCTTGACCTTTTGACCCACGCAAAATATTCCTGGTTCCTAAAAAAAATACCATTTCTGGAATCCTTGTGATCATACGAACAATATGAGATATTGTTTATCATAATCGGTGCAAGTTTAAATTTTGACCCCATATGCAAAGGTCAACGACCTTTTTACCTTTTACCCGATAACTCGTTAACCAAACATCGGAAGTATGGCAAACTATACTTTTCTGGAATCCTTGTGCTCAGGCGAACAATTTGGTATGCTTTTCAGCTTAATTGAAGCCATTTGAATTTTCGGGCCCCTGTATGGCGTCCATTTTGGATTTTACGCTATAAAAACTATTGCCAGCACTTCTGGGAGGTATATAGGAGCTCATTTTTCTTAGAATTAGTCCATCTTGACAAATCCATCAAGAAAAGAGGGTATCCTAAACTGGTCACGGATCTCATGGAAATGACTCTACTATCTTGATACTCGTATGTTTAATACATTGTTATTATGTTATATTACTATGTATATATTAATTTTTAAAAATAATAGAACAAAAAAAGTTTTACTCTACCAACTATCATTGTCTTATCTCCACCAAGACAAGTCTTATCTCAACTTGTGTCGACAGAAAAGCTGCGTGGAAATGTATTTTCATCAGAATTCTACCTGTATCATTGCTTGGAATCTTTTGGACATTTATCGCCTATTTCAGTACAGGAAGTAATGTATGTACACCTCCTCGTGATTTAATGGAACAACCCGCTAAGAAAAACGGTCAAAGGTCAGCACACACTAGTGGTATAGCTTCTTCACATTTGTCCCAATGAAACTAGTATACGCTTAGCTTGTAGATGGCAAACTATTCTTTTTATGGCTTGTGGTATCCATCTGAACAGTTTGAGACCATTTTCATTAAAATCGGAGCATTTTGAGAATTTGACCTCTGTACAATTAATTTGAGGCCCAATTTGACCTTTGACCTATTTTACCCTATACCTTGGAAACTAAGCATTAGGGCAATTCAACCATCGGATCTTTCGTTCCTCATGACATAAATTGACCGCTGAGGAGCGCTATTAATTCGGTCTAGTAAACCTATTGTTATCACTTACTACGAGAGGATTTCCTGGTTGTATATTTAAATTCGGGGCGTGTACGACGGTACTTCTTGTTAACTGCATGGGTGAGTTTCCATTATGTTGCAAATTACATCCACGCTTAATGCGTTTAAACTACTCAATGGGTGTTGCAATACTGCCGGTTGGTTGCACACGAGAATTATGTCATATAGCAACCACCTTTGATGGAAGGCGAATATTTAAATTTGCCGGTTTTTAGGGCAGCAATTTATAGCGCTGCTAAGCGGGTCTTGTAGCGTAATGTATGATCTCAGGAAGAGTTTGATATGCATCTCAATATAATCAGACTATTTTTACATTTTTATACCTATATGATATATTATACCTATATTGGCTTTGTAAGAAGTTATACTAGTTACCTCTAAAAGATCGGTTCTAGTCAACGTACGTACGCGTATGTATCCTGACCGACGTCCAATAAACTCCAAATGTTCTTATGTCCCTCGCATGCCTCCCCGCCCGCCTTTCTTTCTTTTTCCTTTTTCCCCCTTTTTTTACCTTTTTTTCTTTCATTTTCCCCTTCTTTTCTTCCTTTTTTCATTTGGTGGATGTGAAAAATCAGTGGGGGGATGATTACATTGACCATCCCCCAGGTGGGGGGATATATCCCGCCCCCGCCCCGGGATTTCCGCCCTTAGCCACTGCATGCGAACAACCAACAGCCTATCTCCAGTCTAAATGTCTGGACTCCTCCTGATGGGAAAGCTAACAGAGGCAGAAGACCCCTTCAGTATCCTGATACCGTCAAGAACGATATGGGTTTAGATTTACCAGAGATCCGACAACTCACGAACGACAGGAAAATCTAGGCCCAGTATGTGGCGAATGCTTCCTCCATTTCGTCCACGGACGACCAATGATGATGATGATGCTGGTCAATCTAACTCACCTCCAACTTTACGACAATAATTTAACTCATGGAAAGATTGTTTCATGGGCTAGGAAACCTTCTTGATCTCACAATCCATGACAATCTGTTGGTCGCCCTGAATGATCATGATGATAGTATATTTCGAGGATTAAATGCGCTGTCTTTTGTTACTTTAGGCCAAACAATTGTAATACTTTGTCTCAGCGGCCCGCGCTAGCCTATTTCGCATTTTATCACTTTTGAAAAAGTGATAAAATGCGAAAGGGGCTCACTTTCATAAAACCATTGAATTGGGGGGTGGGGGGGGAGGGGAATGCTGATTGATTTGTAACAACACAACAATTGTACAACCACACCATTTTATTTAATCAGTTGATTAGTCTCACTAATATGTTACGTTAGTACTATATTATTGGATACATAGATGTACAATTAGTTCTATACAGGGTGAGTCAAAAAGACTGCAATAGTGGAAAGAAGCCATTTTGTTTTCAAAACCAAAATTATTTTAAAACTTTTTAAACGTTGCAAGAATGATGTATTTAATCCTAACTTTGTGTGAAAAAATGAAGTCGATCGCATTTTTCGTTTGTCTTTGGTGACCCTCTTTGCTGCACAACCAAATTTACCTGTTTGTCCACGAACACAGTGATTTTCATTGGAAATGGCACACATTGCATTTTCATATTTGAATATCCCGCCAACAAAAAAATGGAAAATTTCATTTTTTTATTAAAATTTAGAACATGAACATTATACGCTTTCATAGCATGGGTATGATTATAATTGATTATGCTAACTCACATGTAAACAAGAAAGGATGCATCAAATTCCAATAACATCACAAATGAACTCAAGTTTCCAAATTTGAATGAGACACATTTTGCGATCTGATGCATATTTTGGGTATCTCGTGGACAAACGTGTGAAATGGGTGCACTGGTCAAAAGGTTCACCAAAGGCAAACGAAAAATGCGATCGACTTCATCTTTTCACACAAAGTTAGGATTAAATACATCATTCTTGCAACATTTAAAAAGTTTTAAAATTCATTTTGGTTTTGAAAACAAAATGGCTTCTTTCCACTATTGCAGTCTTTTTGACTCACCCTGTATAACTAAAACCGTCATTAAGGGGAAAGAAAATAATGATGTTTATTCCGTCTTTTGTTCGTTAGGGCGAAATCTATTGTTTAAAATGACGTTGAGGCAAATTTCTTTTCTAAAGAAATTTGCCTTATTCCACTATTCCGATGATTATTATTAGCATTGATAGTGCACATTATGTAAATGGCAGAAAAATTGTTATTATTCAAAATTATTTTCTTTTGATATAAGGGTATACAACCACCTTAAGAATCGGTTTCGTTTCGTTTCATTTCGTTTCGTTTCGTTTCGTTCCGCAAAACATAATAAGCCCTTATATAGCCATGGAAGGGCGTTCATGACATTTGTGAGAATACATTAATAAATAGGCCTAAAGTCTAGCCAAAGGATTACTGAATCTGTGCTAGGCCTGTTTGTACTTATTTGAATGCATTTCACATGGTGATTCCA
This sequence comes from Ophiura sarsii, assembly GCA_035610835.1. Classification (NCBI taxonomy): domain Eukaryota; kingdom Metazoa; phylum Echinodermata; class Ophiuroidea; order Amphilepidida; family Ophiuridae; genus Ophiura; species Ophiura sarsii. Next base: position 71,734,230 of record CM069443.1, on the reverse strand, counting down.
AATATGGGTTATCAAATTCAAAACAATTGACATTTTCAAACATTTTGTGAAATGTTGGAATGTCGGCTGCAGACGCCGGCCAAGTGGAAAGTGTTAAATAAAAACAAACATTCTAAAACTCCTCAGAGGTTTCCCAGAAAGCTTATTGTATGAATATGTCATACCAAAGGGTTAACAAATTAATGGTATTGAAACAAAAATAAGTCAATATGCAGATGATACACTTATATTTTTAGACGGGTCAAAAACGTCTCTGTTAAAGGTTATAGAAATTCTTGATAGGTATAAAAGGTGTTCGGGATTAAGTATATTATAATAAATCTGAAGTCATAAAATTAGGTATTCTGAAAAATATAAGAAATAATTTTGAAATTCAAACAAAGCTGAAGTGGAATGAAAGTAATTTTAAATCTCTTGGTATAGTTTTTAGTCTTGATTTAACAGAGATGGTACATTCTAATTACAATGACAAACTGAAACAAATTCAGAACTGTTTAAAAGTATGGTATATGAGGAATTTATCCATTCAAGGTAAAATTCTATTAGTCAAAACGCTGGCATTGCCAAAATTGACATAGGCCTATGTGTCCACTGTTCTTCCAAATCCAAGTAAAGATTTCATTAAAAAGGTTGAAAGGGAGTTTTTTGGATTTATTTGGAAGAAATAACCAGATAAAATCAAAAGAAACATACTCTATAACTCGTATGAAAACGGGGGATTAAAAATGACTGATTATGAATCTTTTTGCCATGCTTTACAAATTTCATGGATAAAAGGTTAAACGATGATAAAAATGAAATTATATTTGGAATTCCAATTTTAATTTAAAATGGATTAAAAGTCAGAATGTTCCTTTATTTTTAAGATATATTTTAGAAGCATGGTACTCTCATTTATTTTCAGAAACCGATTCTGCTCGTGCCTGTGCGAATCAAGGAATATGGAATAATTCGTTTATAAAAGTTGGTAATAAAGCTGTTATGTATAGACAATGGCTAAACAAAAATGTGAGGTATGTAAAAGATTTGTTTTCTGAAGTTATAATGATAGCTTTTCATCTTTCGAGAATTTCAAAACTAAATATGATATTAATTGCAATATTTTACACTACCATGGGTTAATTAGGGCAATTCCTAAAAATTGGAAAAGACTTATGTTTACAAATAATGTATGTTTGTTAAATGATACAAATACTGTAAATGATAAATTATTTCAAGCTAAGAGAATTGTTAAAATGGCTTATGATGTTATAATTAAGAAAAAGTGCGAACGTCCCGAAAAAACAATTAGAAAGTGGGAAAATGATATTCAAGTTAATGAAGAAATGTGGCTTTATCTTTTTACGATTGCATTAAGATGTGAATTGGATATTCCTACCAGATCATTTCAAATTTTGCTGTTACATAGGCGGTTGCCAACGAATAAATTCGTTCATAGAATTGGTTTAATTGATTCACCAATTTGTACGTTGTGTAATGGGAATGTTGAAAGTTTAATTCATCTGTTTTACCAGTCACGAGTGTGAACATGTTAAACGTTTTTGGACTAGTGTTGAGATCTTTTTAAATATCATTTTTGGAATTGATCTCAGTTTAACACAATTTTCAATAATGTTTGGATACTATATTTTTGATCCGGACCCTTTACTAAATTATATTATATTATTGGGGAAATTTTACGTATACAGAAAAAGATGTGCAGGTTTACGGCCGATTTTTCAAGTGTTTAAGGGCTTAGTTCATTTTATGTTCCAAGTTGAAAATCATATTGCCATTGGAAAGGGAAGATTATATAAACACAATAAAAAAATGGGGTTTATATAAAAGGTGAAAGACAATAATTAAATACTGTAGGCCTACTTTATTATATAGAGAATATTAAAACTAAATGTTCATATATATTATTGTTTCCTGTATGACAAATGCAAATAAATAGTTGGTGCGCCGGCATCAACAAAAAGAAGAAAAAAAAAGAAAGAAAAAAAAGTCATACCAAAAGCAAGAGTATATTTAAATACTCGTATATAGCTTATCAATATTTCAATTTCCTCGGTATTTGGGACATCCAGTACATAATTATGTGTATTGTACCAAGGTTGGATGCATTAAGATTTATGATTGTATGTCTAATTCTTTCATTAGTTTATAGAATTTACTCTTCACAAAGGAATAAAACTTGTAGGGTATCTCTAATTCTTCTTTCATTATTGCTTGGACCTCTGGTGATGGCTTGGTCTTCCTCAGTGTTTTGCTTCCATTAACTGCAAAAAAAGAAAGAACAAATAAAATTAGTTCATTTAGTGGTAATTCCGATACTTGTGATTAGCCTTGTCGATATTGTAACTTGCGTTGTGAGACATGTTTTTCAAATAATGTTTAATTAAATTTCATATTATTGTAGATGAAATTGAATACATGGAAATAATATTTGCTGTTATTCTTTGAATTGGTTGAAGGATTGAGCTATTGTTATGTCAAAAATATTCATAAAATATTTAATATTTGACTGGCGTGGTAGTCATTTTGACGATGACTTTTGCTGCAGTTAAATTGTAACTTCATAGACCTAGTTATTATTAACTACATACAAAGTCGAATTTAACTACATTCAAAGTCGAAAGGCAAATATCAACCCCGTATGGTGGTCAAATTAACTACATCCAGGGCTATTCAAAGTGACCCCCCAAACCAGTCAAATTACTACTATGTAAACATAGTCATTTTCCACTTCATTCCAAGTCAAAAGATGAAGGACAACCCTATATGGGGGTCAAAATTAACTTATAAGGGGTTGTTTTAAAATGACTTCCCGAAACAGTCAATATTTTAACTACCCATTTCTAAGTGTGTAGTACTATTGCGTGGGTACAAATTCTGGTTGTACATAGTATTGATTCGATCCCGCTCGGAAAAAGATGGATGTTTTCCATAGAGGGTGTATGGATTTCAACTGGAATAGCCCATTTTCAACATGCTCCGCTGCTTCCAGTCTTTTAGACCACTTTTCATCTTCTTTCTCACGCTCAGTTCTTCAAGCCAGCATAATTTCAGGGGTAGGCCTACACATGCGCCGCCAGAAACACTTGACAGAAATCGATAGTAAAGCATGTTCATTCTACAACGAATGGCAGTATATGAGTGGGTGTATACAATGAGAGAGGTCGCTCCCCCCACCTTGACTATCATTCGGTAGAAATTGCACCTATTTGGCGGAGAGATTTCAGGACTTAATTTCTATCCAATTTCAAGACGTCCGTCGGTTGGGGGGGGGGGGGGGGGGTGATCGAAAACGAATTAGTATACAAAATTAGGGGGGTATAGATTTCAACTTGAATAGCCCAATGGAGAATCTTACTTAATTTAGCTGCATCTTTATAACGATTAGCGATACCATTAAATAGTGTTGGAGCTAGTTTTTCCATCATGAGCAAACTTGCTTCGAACTCTTCCATGATACCAACAATCAAATAGTTTTCTTCCACGTTTTTCTTGGCCTTCTCCAGTGACCATTCAGATAGTGTCCTGTATCAAATAAAAAACGGCTTTTATTTTAGTAACCTAAAAATGTATATCAACCTAAAATTCGCGATTGATTTTTTATTAGATGGGCCCCGGATTGGCATGGTTTTCACGCCTGGATAGAGAAGCAGCTATTAATGTCTCGCAAATATTCTATAATAACTTTTTGTAAGACGGTATTTTATGTAGTTGTTTTAGGAGTGCAGTTGACCGTGTCCGAATCCATCCTGTCCAAGTCCGAATGCGGATTCTCAGCAACCAGCAATCCTCGGCAAACCAGATTAGTGTCATTAGAGAGTCCAATTCCGATCTCAATTCTGGACTCATTGTTAATGTTTGGTCCAATGTTTTATTATCAATTGAAAGAAATACGCTATTTGTCTTTTCCAATAATCTGTTTTGAATTTTTCCTCTTTCAGCAGACGAAAATGGGTCATGAGATTCGAAACAGCAAGACCTGTTTACAATTTCTGTGTATAATTTTTATCAATTAATGCTAATTAGTGTGCTAATTATTGCTATCCAATTGAATATCACATCAATCAAGCAGGTTTAAAAAGAGGGTTATTTCAATCCTTTTTTGTACTTTGGCCCCCGTTTCATTGTGACCATTTCTTAAAAGTTCCTTTAAATTCCAGGAAATACAATTGTGCACTTTAAGAGTTATAGGCCTACACAGATTGAACTTTTAGATGTTACCTGCATTTTGGATCTATCCCGCAGAAAAATGCGACTTGGTATGAGTTTTTTTCTTCTGATAAACACTCATCACGTGATGTAAGAACACAGTCGTTATACGTCTGTGAACATAAAAAATCGCCATCTCTTTACTTCGAGGTAATCTGGTAAGGCCACAAAACGAGAGCATCAATGATGCAGAACCGCTATATTTTTTGCAGGTACCATGTAAAGGGATCATTAGCATATATCTACAATAATATCTCGTGATAGATCTGGTCCTGACGAAACGGGCATGTTAGATGTTTCAGTAAATTTTGCAACTAAACCACATATGACAATTGACCTTAATATGAGACATTTTGACCTCTTTGTCATATGCCATATTGCAAGTATAATCCAAGTTTGGTTGCCATTGTTCATTGTATGAAAAAGAAATGGGCATTTTTGGATGTTTTCAGCTTATTTATACAACTTAATCTTAGATGACCTTGGAATTTGATATGTAACCTTTGACTTCATAAACAAATGAAGGTTTCCATATTGCATGTGTAATCTAGGTTTGTTTGCAATCGGTCTTTGTATGAAAAAGAAATAGACATTTTCAAACATTTCAGCTTAGTTTACAACTTAACCTTAATAGATGACCTTTACCTTGACATGTAGCCTTTGACTTCGTGGACAAGAAGGTTCTCTGTATTTTGCAACTGAACCTTAGATTAGCTTTGGTCTTGGTGTGTGACCTTGTCCTCATTAAAATATGAAGGTGCCAGTGTTACATCAATATCCCCAAGTTTAGTTCCAATTGGACTTCAACTTTTCAAATGAGGCTCAAATGGCCCGATTTTACATGTCCTATTTTACAACTTTAACTGGGATGACCTTGGTACATAGCCTTATTAACTTATTATTAATTCGTTAACTTACTAAAGCTCTCATGTTACATCTTTACCATATGCTACACCTGTAACCCAAGTGTGGTTTCAATTGAACCTTAACTTTTCAAATGGACCAATTGTACATGTTAAGTCTAGTTAGCTACTTTTACCTTGGTATGTGTGTGACCTTTGATCTTTGGAGGCTCCAATGTTACATATTAAACTACCCATAATGGAAGTTTATCACTCATTGTTTTTAAGATTAAGAGCCAAATCAAAGATATGCAAGTTAGCTCATTAGCATAAGTATAACCAATAAGCCCTAACATTGATCACTGATAGATCTGATCATGCCTACCCATCCTAGTTTGGGAGATGTTATAGTCAGTCTATTTACTGAATAGTTATAATTAATTGAATTAGTAATTGCATTAAGGAGTTACAGCCAATTCAAGTATTTAGCCAAAGTATGCAAATAAGATAATTATCAAATTTACACAAATGAAAATAAGAGCTAGCTTGGGTCTGTGTTAGAGCTGACCATGTTTAACCATCCTAGCGTATTTGGAAGTTTATCTGTCATTGTATACAAGAATAAGAGCTAAAAAACAACTAACAAAATAACAAAATATGTAAATTGGTTCATTAACATAATGACAAATGTGTAATTGAAACCTAATTTCAGCCAATTGTAGACCTGAAAATTGTCTAACCTACAATCTTGGCAATAAGTCCTTGGAACGCTGAGCGCACTTCTTGGATAATTCATGTATATAATTATATTTCCAAGCTATTTGATTAATGCGTATTGTCTTCTATGCTTATCTGAACACCTTCGAATGAGATTTGAATAGGGACATATACACTTATCCAGACAATAATTTTGTCTTGTACCAGTGTGGTAATCTTTCTATCTTTGAATTTGTGGAATCCATCAATGTTGAGAAATGGACGTAAACAATTTGTTTGCCAGAGGGAATAGTTATTAATTATTATTAGTTATAAAGTTGCGGACCTTCAGAACAGGTTTATCGTAATTATCATCACCTTATCGTTTAAGTTACGTTGATACTTAGAAATAAGGTAATCTTTCTATCTTTGAATTTGTGGAATCCATCAGTGTTGAGAAATGGACGTAATAGAGGGAAACAATTTGTTTGCTGGAGGGAATAGTTATTACTTATTATTAGTTTTAAGAGAGTTGAGCTATATAACTGACGTACGGCACATATCCTCCTGGCCCAAGTCAGACACACGCTGGCGCATTTGATCAGCTCACTGCTTATGCAAACTCACACAATCCCGGAAAACAATCAGAGCAGATTGACCTTATGTGTTGCGCACTACGGATTGTCGGTTTGAGCATTTTCAGAGGTAGGTTGATCTCGGGTACTTTTACGCGCGCGAGGTTTACCTTTTGTGACGCGCGTCCTTTCATTAACATACCTGGTTTAAAAACACTTGTGCGTCCGAGCCTTTCCTAAGATTAGCTGTGTACTGTGAGTGATCACCATATCCACTTCTAAATCTGACAAAGTAATATTGAGACACCCGCTGATCTAATGGTTCACGAATCATGTTGATGTATACGGGATTTTTGGATCTGTAATGTGAGTAATGATAATAATAACAAATAACACACCTCCATGGTCATGACATGGTACATATTCTTAGGGACGCACCATTATATTTTCAGGGGGGGGGGGGCGGGGGGTAGGAAGTTTTTGAAGAAAAAAAATTCCCCTTCTATGCAGGTCAACAACAAAAAATCCCCCCCCCCCCCTAATGAGTAAAAAAACACAATCTACCCCATCCAACTCAATATGAATGAATACATTAAAAAAAGTAGCGCGCAAAAAAAAAAATCCCCCCGAACCCAACTTCCTACCCCCCCCCCCCCCCCCCCCCCCCACCCTGAAAATCTAAGGGTTCATCCCTTAATACCAGTCAGAGCAAATTGCAAAAAAAAACCCGGTAAGCGGTGAAATGTTTCCGAATCTGGAAACATTATTGCCGAATCAGGCAATACTGCTATTTTTTGCCATTGGTTATTTTTGTGAATTGAACTACTTCTAGCTGCATGTTCAATAAGGTGGTAACCTAATTTAATCAAGTCAAAAATAATAATCACTTATTATAAAACATTATTTGCAAAATGTGTGGCTTTTATTTTCGCGGTTCTTAGCCTGCAATACATTCGCAAAATTAAATAGATCGCAAAAATAAAAAGTGTCTTCCTCTGGCGTCTCTATTTTAAGATAGGGAATCACGGTTTTTGATAAATAATGCTCAGAAAATAATGTTCTAAGCTTGGCCAAGGCTCATATATTTTAACAGTGAGGTTTGATATGTTTTTTAATTATAATCAAGTGACTAATTAATTAACATAGATTGTTAAAACAGGTCTTAACCCTCGTCCTCCTGAGACGCTTTCATAACACTTCTACCTAAGGCGCTAACGGAATAAATTTAATCTGGACCTTAAACTGCACTATATGAACCGATTAAGCACTGTTTATTAAAGGCATATTATGTGATCATTTCCAGGGAGCGTCCTCTATTCATGATTTTATTTTTTAGAAAGTAGATTTTCTTGCAGATTTACATTTCTGATCATAAATCATACTTTCCAAGTTACAGAGCGATACGATTCCTAATTACCTCAAAATCATGGTTTTAGAGTGAATTCAGACTAGAGTAAAATAAGTTGTCGGTTATCCGACAGTTTATTTTCACTCTAAAACCATGATTTGGGGCATTTTCAGGGGGGAAGGGCAAAGCGTGGAGTTTAACTTTACCCAGCCTGAGGATTGCCGCCGCCTCGTCATAAATTTCAGAGCGGAGGTGGGGGAGGGGGTTCGTAACGTTGGGTCAATGAGCTGTTCTTCCCGGTCAAAGCCGTCGGGGATAGGGCACTCTGTCCCCAAAGGTGGACGACAACAAACAAATCCGCACTGGCATATCCTTCAGCATGTTCAAGTCAGAGGACACACCCTACTTTTCAATCTTTCATAGAATGCCGTGCGGGATGAGCAGATGAGGAAAAACTACCCACCAGAAATCGTCACTACATCACATGCACAGAGATCAGACATAACCATATATTCTCCTTCTACGAAGGTAGGCGTAGTCATCGAATTGACAGTTCCAGCCGACGAGAACACAGCACAGCTAATCAGCGTAAAAAGTACAAGTACGACAACCTTATCAGAGAAGGAAGAGAGACTGAATGGAAGTTCAAAGACGTCCCTGTCAAAGTCCCTGCCAGAGGTTTCACTAAAATCACATTTAGAACATGTTTCAAATTCCTTGGTCTCACAAGAAAAGATGCCAAGAGGCTCTGGTCGCCATATCTAGAACAGCCCTACTAGGTTACCAAGGAACAACGAGACGTTCGGCAATTGGGAGCTAGTTGCAAGAACATACATCCCCCTGTAGATGTGGAGAATTGTACAAAACCAACAGAGACACGAGACCAGCATGACCAGGTTGTTCCGGTGTGCAAAAGCCCGACCATGTAGTCTCCTGTCTCGGGATCTTAAAAGTAATATAGGGGCATTGAGCTTGACACGTTGGTACTTATCAAAATACACCAACTGTTCCTAGACTCCGTACAATGAATGAGCTTCACTCACATATATTGAGAGGGGAGAAATGCTGGCAATGTCATGACAGTTAGTACAGCTGAAATGATGGTTCTCGGGACAAAAGAACTTTCATCCACCATCGCCTGTCCAAAGTCGGGGACAGTTGCAGTTGCAGTAGACTCGATAGAGCTGACAACATGAGGAAGTTTAACCTGCGCTTGATAATCCCAACAACATCCATATGACTGTACATGTTCTAAAGAATAGCCATACACACTAAGATTTGCGATCTCACAGACAGCCCATGCAAAACCATCTACAGTTGGTGTTTAACACCAGTAATATATAGATCAATTGATATTTACTCTGATTACTGATACTTACTCCTTAATTTTGAGGTACGGAAAATGTCCATAAACAGCTGCTGGTAATTTTACAAACTTAATACGTTCCTCAATTAATCGGTGATATGTTGGCAAATACTGGGAATATATAAAAGAACAGAAATACAAATGTTAAACATTCCATGTAGTAGGAACCCCAGAGCTCTAAATTCGGCTTTAAAATGGTTTGACCCATGACCTCCGAACATACTCTTAAATTTGTATAGCTGCATTTGTCATCTACAAGAATAAAGAGTCCTGCTCTTAAGATTCTCTTGCGAAACTATGTTAAAGGTGTATGTTCCGATCACGTTTTGGGGCTATGATTTTTGTTCACATCAAGATATTTTGATATCAAAAGAATCCCCATATTTTTCTCATTATTTCTGTAAAATCTTAGGGGCCAAAAATGTTCCATTTAGAAATTATAGGCTAAAATGTGGTGAATTATTGCCAAAGGTGCGTTAACCACCAGCCAGTTTGTGTATACTCAATGGGAACTTTTTTGTGACCTTGTGGTTCTAGGATAAGAACCATTGGAGTTATGCAACTCAAACTTTGGAATGTGACAATTTTAAGGATGACCTTCCATGTAAAATAGAAAACATCAAGTTGAAAATCGGGCCAGCAATCAGAACATCTACCTTTAATGGCAATGACTGTATTTCCCTATATATTCACATGTATGAAATCAAATAAAGCAACCCATGTTAGGGTAGGGGTAATAGTATGGCTATAACATTTGGGGGAAAAAAGTCAACGTATATTACCACATATGATATTAATGGGCCACAACTGCTTTACAAGTTGTGATAGTAATGTATTACATACAAATGTACAGTCTATATGCAGTTGTGGAAATACCCACATGACTGTTAACCCAAGGTGGACGATCGTTTGTGTCGCAGCTCTAGTAATAGTATAATTGTGGTTCTTTGAATAACAGCAGCGTTCGCATTAAGTGGTGGGCCGGTTGCCCAGGACAACCAAAATTAGCACCGGGCAACCAACTTTTACTTTTGCAGTTGCCCGGCGGGCAACCAAAAATCTTACTAGAAGTGAACACATGAATTTGAATATTTTACAGAACTGTGAATGAAACATTCAAGTTTCATACGGAAAATATCAATCTATCATCGTACATGATCTCATTTGGGCCTTATTTGTACATGTATCCTACGTGTACCTTAACAATTCCAATATATACGAGGGGGTATCAAAAAGTTCTTGACATCACCAAGAAATAAAGGAGCCAGAAACTGTTTTTTGATATGTGACCCTTCAGACATCTTTAAAAAGTCACTGTGCAAAGTCACACATTTCTCCCACTTTTTATTACCTGTCCATAGACCGCCATTGTAGAGATCCTCAGATTGACCGCCATTGATTGATCCAAAAAAATCTGTTTGTATAATGGCAAAACTATTTTAGCCGCGTAAAAGAATGTTATACTGCTATAAACTCACTTTTTTCGCTTTAGTCTCCCGAAACTCTTCTGTGCTAAATATCTCTGTGAAACCATTCCGTTTCTGTATGCTCTCCAACATTCCGATCAATGTCCGACTACCGGCTTTCGCAACTCTGTTGTACACGATGAGATGATTCTGAAAATAAAATAAAAGTGGGCGTTTAAATAAATAAATAGGATTTTCTGATCTTAAAACAAAGTTTTGCTTCACGCGATATATTACACACAATTATAGTGATTTAAGAAAATTCTATTTTCTGTAAATAATTGATAAATTATTTACAGCAAATATCTTAAAAGATTTCAAAACAAATGTCCTTATTTTTAGCCTCTCTTGGAAGGGCATTTTTCAAACTCCACTGCGCTTACTGTTCATGTACGTTCTAAGTTATCTATTCTTTAATTTAGGTAGCCTCCGTAAAACTGCCGTAACTTCTTCATTATTCATTTAATCTAGATAAAAGCATACATTTTGTTTGCAGTTTTACGGAGGCTGTACCTGAAGGTGCACAGCCCCCTTAATAACTTGCTTGTACGCTTGTTTGCTTGTTTATTTGATAGATTGCTTGCTTGCTTTCTTATTTGCTTTCTTGCTTGCATATTTAAAATAAAAAATGAATAGATAAATAAATAACGAATATTGTTTTTGTTGGGTGTGTGAGGGGGGTTTTGTGGGTGTAGGGTTTTGGGTATGGATGTGGGGGTGGGGTGGGGTGGTGGGGTGTATGGGGTGTGCTTTCCTACTTTTTTTGCGAGGGCGGCCGTTAAGATCCCCGTTCAGCCTGGCTCGTGGTAATCTTACTTACACTTCCTGTAACTGGTTTGCCGTATTTTACATTTCCTGGCCGTGTTCCATTGGTCGTCAACAACACAGTATGTGTCACATCTAAATGCATAATTAAACAATTGTGTGGGTTAAAAATTGCTTGGTAGAGAGTCCCATAATGTACGGTTTTGGTCTAGTAAATCCTCAGTACATGCTGGTAAGTAGGTAAGTGACATTGATTGAGAATACAAAAATATTAATTATATATCATTGGAAAGTTTAGAAAGAAGGGAAAAAGAGGTTTTCATGTCTAATTAATAATGGCTCTAAATTATGATTATAGACGGTCGCAAAACCATACATGATGAGGAGACCTCTAGCTATGCCATGGTACCAAAATAAGCATACTATGCATCTCTGTTTGGATTTGACAGTCAACAGTGGTGGCACCAGCATCCACATTGGGGTTTGGGCAAGAAAAAATGAATGAGAACAACTTTGAGGTACGAAACGCGGGGGAAAATAGGTTGTAAAATCAAATTTGCTTGATTTCGCTTAATTTAGTCTGAAATTTGTTTCAGCTAAATTTAGGTAATTTTGACATTAACTGTCAACCCTTTCGATTGCTTAGGGACACAACGGAATGGGACTTGCGAATTCAGGCCTCAGAGAAGTTTGTCATTTATCCGACGTTTGGAATATTTAGAAAAGCCAGATAGAAATAATACACAGTCAAAAATGAGTTCTGGAGTGACCTTGTATATAAACTAAATATGATTTCTTTTTTAACGATAACGATAACTTTTTTCTATTTGATGATTATTTTCTGCGACTCATGAATCCTTTCTGGGAACGCCGTTCCCGCGTTCCCGCGGATTTCGTAGCCCTGGTGTCACCCCACCCTCCTTAGTAAACCGTGTTACAAAAACAGTCTCAGTAGGACGGGGGCCCGGGGGGGGGGTTACTTTCGCCAAAATCGTACATGGATGTGCCTTCCGGAAATCGAAAATGTGACTTTCTCTATACCGTTTTTCGGGCCAATTTCCCACCCATCAATATACCAATTTTGTTAGAAAAGCACCCAATTTGTGCAAAAAATGCCTCAAAATACACCCAATTTATGCCAATTGGGCGCTTTGGTCTGTGATGAAAACACCCCATCGCCCATCGCTCTACCAATTTGTGCGAAAAAGCACCCCAAAAGGCAGGCACATATACGTATACCATCTCAATGTGAGAACACCCCCGGGGACGAGGGTTAAAAGTGTCTGGCATAGAAGCGAATTACAATCCATTTATGCGAAGAATGCTTCAACCATTCGTTACAACTTGTTCTTGGTGACGAACCTGTTGTAGCACACTCTTAAAACGAAAAGTGGTTATTTTGACTCAACACTGCAAAAACTCTGGTGTTAAATGTGCAATACTTAGTTGGTGTTAAGTGTCTTGGTGTTGAATTGACACCACTTGGTGTCACTGCAAAAACTTGAGTTTTAAAAATGTTACATTGCACATAGTGTTGGATTTCTGGTGTTAACCCTGGTGTAAAAATAACTCCCATGGGTGTCATTATTCCACACTTGCGCACTGAGATTGGTTATATTGGTTTCGTAAAAATTTAGATTGTATACTTATACATCACATCTAATGATTCGATCTACAACATGCACCTGTCCATTTCATAATTAAAAAGTACTTCAACCTATCTAACATCAAACTCTGGTGTTGATAAATCAACACTAGAGTATGTTGTTAACCAACCCTTGGTGTGGTCCACTCCGAACACCAAGAAGTGTTGAATTACACCCATTAACACCACTGAGTGTGGTCTTCTCAGAACACCAACCCAGACAACATACATATATTGGCACAATATTGGCCCAATATTGGCAATATTGGCATTGGCATTATCTTGTTGACCAATATTGGGCCAATATTGGTTCCCCATTGGCAATATTGGCATTGGCATTTTATTGGTCACCAATATTGGCTTTACATTGGCGCTCGTTATTTGGCATCATGTTGGCAACCAATATTGGACCAATTGAGTGCCAATGCCATGGGCACTCTCTTGGTCACCAATATTGAACCAATATTGGTTTTACATTGGCGCTCGTCAATTGGCATCATGTTGGCAATCAATATTGGACCAATATTGATGACCAATTGAGTGCCAATGCCGGGCACCCTCTTGGTCACCAATATTGGTTTTACATTGGCGCTCGTTAATTGGCATCATGTTGGCAACCAATATTGGACCAATATTGGTGACCAATTGAGTGCCAATGCCATTGGCACTCTCTTGGTCACCAATATTAGACCAATATTGGTTTTACATTGGCGCTTTTCAATTGGCATCATGTTGGCAACCAATATTGGTCCAATAATGGGCGCAATATACCAGGGGCGGGAAATAACACCATTGATTTGATATTCAAATTATGACGTGGTCTAAAAAAGGCGGCCGCTGTTAAGAGTTATCGCTTCCCGGCCTTTTGGCTAGGATCTTGTGCCTTGTCCTGTCCCTTGAAGATTTGTTCCCTTGTCCTAGGCTTGCCCTTGGCCAAATTGGTCCTGGCCACCTGGCTTCCTACCTGAACATTTCTCCAAGATCGCCCAATATTGGCCCAATATTGGCCCTCATTGGCGAGTGCCAATATTGGGCCAAGCTTGGGCCAATGGCCAAATAATATTATGCCAATATTGTAAGCCAATATTGGGCCAATGAAAAATCAATATTGGGCCAATATTGTTATGTTATATTGGCCCAGTATTGGCCCAATATTGGCACTCATTGGCGAGTTCCAATATTGGCCCAGTATTGGCCCAATATTGGCTCTCATTGGCGAGTTCCAATATTGGCCCAATATTGGCACTCATTGGCAAATGCCAATATTTGCCCAGTATTGGCCCAATATTGGCACTCATTGGCGAGTGCCAATATTGGGCCAAGCTTGGGCCAATGGCCAAATAATATTATGCCAATATTGTAAGCCAATATTGGGCCAATGAAAAATCAATATTGGGCCAATATTGGGCCAATACTGTTATGTTATCTGGGAAGAAGGTGTTAAATTAACACCCATCAGCAGGGGTCGCATTCTGACGCGTCTGCGCGTCATGGACCTTTCACTTTCTTGTAGTGACGCGTCAGGTTTCGAATTGGAAAGACTTGCGGGTCCCAAGCAATATTGAAGGGACGATGTATGGAAATGGAAACCTTAAGAAATTCTGTAAATTACATATCCATCCTTTGCTCACAATATAAATTCATTAAAACTGTCCGTAAAAAAGTAAAATTTTCAAATACCCAAACTTCAGGACCCCTCAATTTCTTGGGGGACCCCTTAAATTTGTTTTTGAAGTCCTACGGGGTCCTGAAAAATGTCATGGGACCTCTCACATATTGTATAAGGTCCATAGTTGTAGTAGACTGCCCAGTTTGTCAGCATTTAGAGCGTCTTTAGTGCGCATGCATCGGTACACGTCGTCGCTCAACTTTAGCATTGCGCGATTGATAACAATCAGTGCAAAAAGCACATTAAAAAAACACATTTTCTCATTCCTCTGGCTGTTATAAATCACAATAATGTACAACTATCTGAAATGTTGTTCAGTGTTGCCATATGAATGATACTGGTCTGAGTAGATCAATTCATTTGAAAAGTGGCCCAAATTGTTCCCCCTGTGTATACATTTCAATTGCAAAGATATACTACGTGGGATTTACTCCCCGGGCGTGTTTTTGTGAATTAAACTATCAGGGGAGAAAAAATGGTCAAATGTGGGGGGGGGGGAAATCAGTCTCCGCATGCGCCGCGAATCGAACCCGGGCCGCGTGCGTGCAAGTTTGATGCTCTACCGACTGAGCTCCACGGGGAGGTTAAAAAAACATAAGTTTTTTAACAAGTTGAACCACCGCGCGGTACAAGATTGTAGCACTGTCGTGTTTTGTAGTGTCCAGGAGGGTTTGAGTTTTTAAGGAGTGACTTGATGAAAAAGATTTTCAAGAAGTAACAAGCCGAGTATAAGCGTTTCATGTGTGGATCATAAATTGTATTTTGGGCTAAAATGAAACCCCCTGAGTCAGAAAATACACCCAAATATTCATGTTTATACCCATATTCATAGAACTAGCACGGATTCTTTAGAATGTAGTCTGTCAGTTAAATCAACAATACCTTGTCTTATGAAAAGAGTCCATTTAAAAAAAGAATTTACATAAAATGCCCCTGTACTTTGGTACAGAGGAAGTCATTTAAACCATGTCATAACACAATATGATTTTCACCTAGTATTTTTGGAGTTTTTCTTCTATTTTAAAATGAAATTGCATCAAAAACTGGCTTGCTTTTATTATTAACCCGCCTACTTCCCCCCCCCCCCCCCCAACCCACCCACCAACATACATACACGTCACATCAATAACCCTTCTCGAGCAGATTAAAGTTTTCTGACAAATTAACTTTAAAAAAGATCACCTTCGAAGTGAAAAAAATCCTTCAAAATGACAAGTTAAGTAAAAGCTATCAACTTTACAATGCAAATAGCTGCATACCTGCAATGGCATAATTGAATTTTTGCAATGTAAAACCTAACGGGGAAGTAACATGAATCTCGCCCATGTTGCAACTAGCGAAATTGTCAATTCAATTCATCAATTCAATTCAATTCAATTCAATTCAATTCAATTCAATTCAATCAAATTCAAATCAATTCAAATCAAAAATCAATTCAATGCAATTCAATTCAATAAAATTCAAAATCAAATCAATTCAAATAAAAATGAATCCAATCCAATCTATAGATGAGGTGACATTTGTTGACATTTAGGACGCCCTCTGTTGGTTTGAGACAAAACACACCGGGCAAGAGTTCCTATAGTTTACATAGGCCAGATCAGGTTTCTAACTAGATTGTGGTGTCACAGCAAATTGTTATCAAAACTGTCTTTAATCTTGCTTAGGAATGCTATAAGCTATCGCATTTCACACAAAAAACTAAAACTAAATGAGTTTTACAATTCATTAGAATGAAATTTCATGTTGTCTTCATTAACTTGACTGTATATTCTGCCTGGAGGGAAACAACAGAGGGTGTCCCATTTGTAAATACATGACATCATAGGTCACCTCATCTATATCAAATCAAATCAATTCAATCAATTTACATTCCTCTGGACAGTACTTACAACTTAGTATTGATTCAGTAATCTTTTGGATAGACCTTGAAAATTGGGGAAAGTTTCTGAAAAATCTTGTTTTTATACATGTAAACCCAGAAGACGCGTGGAAAGTGTTGATCAGTGGACGCATAGACATAAACCGTGTAAGCCTAATGTGTAATGACACAAATATTTTAAGCACGGAAAAACCCGGTACTGCGCAGTATTCTTACCTTCTCGCCGTGGAGAAGTTGTATGACTCTTTGGCATTGTAAACGCTGAAACAATCCTTCCACCAACATAAGTCATTTCATTTTGTCGATTGTGATTGCCTATAATATAACCGATACAACCGGTCAAGCACAGGATGACACATACACTAATCCCCCTCCTCCAAGAGAATAGCCGAAAATTTGACAATTTGAATAGCATCTTGTTATAATTTACAGCAACAAGGCATTCGATGTTATTGTAAAGCCTTGTACAGACAAGTTGTAGGCCTACGTGTTTCCATATGAATTCCTTTCAGTGCAATTGAACGTGACCCTAAAATATCCAACAAAACGCACTGTAGTAGGCCGATTCAATTGAATGCATTTGAATGCACCTGAAATCACTGGACCATTTAAGGATGGTACATGTTGGATTGTTTTGCATAAATGCAAAACGTCAGTTCAAGGTTAACTCTTGTGATTTTTACCAAATTAAAACGGAATGGTTTTGAAATTACAGCCTCATTAACATATAATTTGCATATTTTTAGGTTCCTCGATTTGGTTACAAGAATAGCTGTATCTATGTAAATAACGTATGATCATCGGAGTTCCTTCAATTTGATCAGAACAATGTATACCTAGTAGAACAAATCTGTTTTTTAAATAAATATTTCATAAAATGCAAAATGGTTTAATTAGTTGTCATTGTTACATTTCAGAAAATACCAAATAATAATATATGAATACACTTTTGGGCAATTACCCTCTTTTTAATACCTCGCTCGGTTCATAAATGTGTTGCTTTCTTTATTTTATCAATGTATGCATTTTGTACCCATCCATTACTAAATAATAAGAGACATATATATATATAAACATAAAAGGTCGTCGCTAAGGCCCTTCACAATTGATTTTTAGTTTCCTGTTGCCGCCCGCGTCCGAAATTGAGAATGACAAAATATTTAATTATTCTATTCTTATTTAGGATTTTCACATTTAAAATGACTTTCAATAAACTTCATTTGCTACTTTCTGACTTAAATTATATCAGATAAGATGATGTACAAACATTAGTACATGATTGCATTACTAAGTGGGTATCAAATTAATCATACTTGGAAAATAATTAAATGCAGAGTCCTCGATATAAGGGACTGAAAATTGGTTGCGACCGCAAAATAATTAAATTCGAAATAAAGAAAATAAAAGATAATTAATAATTAATAATTAAATGCCACCTCATCCCATTTTTTGAAATTCCAACAGGAAACTAAAAAAATTAATTGTGACGGGCCTAATGATCTGAATTTCCGATTGGAGGATGCGATTAGCATTGAACAAAGACACCATATCAACTCGTATATTTCAACTTTCATGAATGAAAACTTGGCAACTTCAATGACTTAAACTTGATGCGAAATTCTTGTTTACGATTTATTCTGTATGCTTTTGGTCGACATGGATGAAATGCAAGACATACGTATTGGACGAGGACATATTCAGATTTAATTTGATCGTTGTCGGAGTTTCAATGTTCATTCCCGGCATTACAAGACGACTCGAAATAACTTTAACATGTTTGGTGGGATACTGCTTGTTGTAGAAATAACTCTCCAAAATCACAAATCTACAAACTTCTTTTTCTCTCGAAGTCGAGTATGATACTACTTCAGAAAATGAAACAAACCTGTACTGGTACAAGTTCATTACGTTTTCACATACTTATATTATTACAAATGTTGACCAACCTGTATAAGGTATCCTTTAAAACTAAAGACAAAGGTGGCATCTTTTTTGTTGTTGTAATACAAGTGTATACTTTTGAATTATGCAGCTTAATCAATTATAATTTCATCTTCAAGGTATGTAAATGACCAGTGAACAGTTTGTATTTTTAGTGCATTTCTTGATGTTTGCACCTCATTTAATATCTACCCACCCTGTATAATGACCTTGATATTGACATTGTTAGATTTGGAAAATTGTATGCTTTCAGGAAATGTATACTTTCCTTACAGTCATCAAAAAAGTAACTATACAGGTAATAAATGTACTTTCAACTTTTAAAAAAAAATATCCTACCTAGAAATATCAAATCATAAAGTTGTTGAGAAATTTATCTTCTTTAATATGAGATATTGCACGCTAGGATCGGTTGAATATTTAGGAAACGACAATCCAAAATGTAAGGTAAAGTCACAATTTCAAATTCACATTTTACATTTCAACACGGGGGAGAGAATGACAGGTAGCGTGTGTGTGGCGTATTGATCCATCGGAACAATGCGGCCGACTGTCCAACCTGCGCATGCATCCCCCAATTGCACTACCGGTAATCGATAAAGGTACCCGTAGATTGGCCCGCGTGTAGAAAATAAAAATGTGAAAATGAAAATCGGACTTCTCCTTATATTTTTGAGTGCCACTTCTTCAATAACTACCCGATCCTAGCGTGCAATATCTCATATTAAAGAAGACAAATTTCTCAACAACTTTATAATTTAATATTTTTAGGTAGGATATATTTTAAGAGTTAGAAGCCCAATTATTACCTGTATAGTTACTTTTTTGATGACTGTATACATACTCCTATGTAAAGTTTTAATGCTAAGAAATGTTTTAAAGAAAATCCATGTGATTTTTCCATTTTTAGCATATGTCACACAAAGGGGTCCCAACTCAACATGCTCAAGGCACACGACCATATAAAAACTCAATTTGTTACTGTTACTGTAATAATGAAAGAAAGTCCTTGAGCCAACTAATGTAGTAACTTTTTCATTATTTACTTTGTAAACTAACACAATGTAAATACAACAGACCGAAGTTGGTACTGTAATTAATGCATGGTTGATTGGATAAACAAAGAGGGCTCTCCATAGGGTCGTGAACTTAGTCAACATTTGGCTCAAAAATTGTATTAAGTATAATTATTGAAAAATCTATCGAGAGACCCCAACTAAGGGAGCGTTCATAAATACTTTTGATGGCGGGGCTGGAAAATCATAGGGATGGCGTCAAAAAAGTGTTGAAGCTCCAAAAATGTTTTGCAAACCCCTAAAGAGGGGTGGGGTCAAAAAGGTTTGAACACTCGTTAATGTCAAAAAAATTCTGGGGGGTTTTCCCCCAGACCTTACCTATGCACAATATTTGTTCCTTGTTTTCAAAATTCAAACAATGTCGTGTCGGCATACAAAAATAGAGACGGATACAGGTGGGTCTGTACAGGTGGGTGACGGGGCAGCCAGAAGCCACACCTGTCCACAGTGAGGCGAGTCTGAACTAACGGACACGTGATGTGCAGGAATTCTCTTTTGTAAGTCCATCTCCAACTCCAAGTACAGGCCCACAAGGGCCGAGTCCGAGTCCAAGTCCATCGGGCTGACGGACTCATGAGTCCAAAATTCCAAGTTCAGGTAAAAAGCAGTGGCGCTATGGATCATCCAAAGGGTGGAGCGTGGGTAGTGGAGCCGCTTCTCCCACCTTTGATTCATTCAGAGGGAATTACACCGAATCAGAGAAGTTTAAATATTTTACTAACATCCAATTTCAAAACGTCAGTCAGTAGGAATTGAAAGCAAATATAGTATAAAATAGCTTTTATTGCGCACGCGCTATTCGCACATGTTAAGGAATATAATCCGAAGCACATTTTGAACACAGAAATGGCCAGTTTCATGTAAATAGCCTAAAACAGAAAAGAGTTTGCGCTACACGCCCATGTCTTTCAAGAAAAAACCGTGCAACACAACATGGAGACCACAGCCCCGACCAAATGCCACTGGTAAACAGATGGGTGAGTCCTAACTCGCTCCAGATTCTTCATCGTCTGCCTTACAAGCTGTGCCCATGTGCAAAATATAATATTATGTACTGGTAGGGCCTATTTTTATTTCTGATAAAATTGTGATGATCTAGTAAATCACAGCAATATTAGTAGGCCTACATTAACTATGATTCTTGACCTTGACTTAACAGGTCAGAGAAATGTTCAGCTAAAGGGGGGCGTCAAAAAAGTTTCGGGTCCATTTATCAAGTAAGGGGGGTCCAACAAATAGGCATAGCGAGAGGGGGTCAAAAAAAGGTTGATGTACCAAAAATGTACCCACACACACACTCTTATGCTAGGTTTTTGTGATGAAATTCTCTGTAAGTGATGTGTTTTGCAGTCATATTTGAAACGTGCATAGGTTCACGTACAGCCATAAAGCTCTGTACAGGGTGTATCAAAAAAATAGGACACTTTTTCATGAAGGTGTAATACTTGTTATAATCATTGGACCATGACTAATTTAGTCTTAATGTAAAGCCCAATTAATTATTATGATATCCCGAAAATATGAGATAAATCCGATGAAAAATAAGAAAACTACCATAATTTGCGTAAACCATGTCATTTACTGGTTTGTACAATGGGATTTACATGTATAGACCAGTAAATAACATGGTTTACGTTTCAATACGTTACAATAATTATAAACATAGAAAATAGTCTATCAGTCAATAGCAAAGATTAGTTTGGTAATCCATTTGATTGTGGCACAAATCAATACTGGCTAAATAATCCACAAATCAGATGCAATGCATGCATATTCTGTGCAAATTTAAAAAGTTCTCGAACCCACTGTAGATGGTTCATTAGCATGATAAGAAGTAGAATTGGCATAAATAGTGTGCGCGTTCATGTTACTCTACTGTTACTGTGTGAATGACCATTGTATACTACAAAATAGATTGCCTTGCCTAATAGGTCACAATTTCCTTAATTAATGATGGATTTTTCTCATCTTTTCAAGATTTTATCTTTATCGGTTGTACTTTTCATTGAAATAAAAATTGGTCATGCTTCAGTAATTTAACAAGGATTTAAACCATCATCCAAAAGTGTCCTAATTTTTTTGATACACCCTGTATGATTCTTATTGCCATTTATACTTCTGTAAATTGTTTGTATATTATTTTACTTCTGTTTTCGTACTGAATCGTACGTACGCATTCGCCAATGGCGGATGCTACTGTTCTGAAAGTGTATGTCCGAATAAAATAGATAAATAAATAAGAATGAATAGTCTTGTCTCAGTGATTTGTTGACACACCCCAACGCCCGCTATACACCTAAATAAACAAACTATACACAAGGACTGCGTGACTTTTCATAGACTATCACACGGGGATGGCTATATGGCGAGTTGTGAAAGAGCGAGTTGTTCTTTGGCGAGTTGTAGAGCGAGTTGTAAAGCGAGTTGTAGAGCGAGTTGTAGAGCGAGTTGTAGAGCGAGTTGTGAGGCGAGTTGTAGCTATTGTATGTAATGTAACTAATAGCTCTATTGTGTGGAGAGTTGTGGGGCGAGTTGTAAAATAATATAAATTAGATTATTTTTTAAAACAATTGAAACAAAAATTCTTATTTGTCCAAAAAACATCTGTCCAGGTGGGAATGCCAATTCCCCAGTCATGATACTTTCCCCTATTTTCCACCTACCAGCTCAACCAACCCCCAACCCCTGCACCCATGGCTACTCCTGCACCCCAAATCACCTTTAGCCAGTGGCATGTCCAAAAAGGGCTGGAGGCGAGGGACCATGCCACTCTCCTTAAAATGCTTTATTCGTTAAGCTTAAGAGATTTTTCCATGCTCAAAAATTTCTATTTTTTGTTATAGGGATGGCAATGTGGTTCAATGAACTTTGAGAAAAAAGACTCCCCTGGCTACTGAAAAAAATTGTAGATTGTATGTGGGACATTACCATTATTTGCATGTGGTCATTATATTCATTCAGAAAACAAAATTGTACAGGGGGATTGACCCCCCCCCCCTACCCCCACCCTGGATCCGCTACTGACATGTAGACTTCTTCCTAAAATTGGAATGGTGCTAGGAAAAATATCACTGCAAGGGAACATGAAACCAAGGTCAGTCAGCTCAAGCATGGTTCTGTTGTCTGGTCCTTGGGGTCAGATTTGATTTGAATACAAAACTAGAGCGGTTCTCGGCTTTCGCGGTTCTCGGGTTTGTCGGTTGGTGGATTTGAATGTTCAAATGATTTTGGACAAAACCTAACTGGATCGTGTTGGTTGGTTTATTATAATGTTTGTTTATGTTGAAGTCAACTTAGGGACCGTTCATTATTTATGGTGGAGGGGGGGGGACAAATTCAAGATTCGTGTGTCAAAATTACCTAACCCCCCCTACAGTGGAAACTGAAAATTACATGACCCCCCACCCCCCCTACTAACCAGTAGCTTTTTACCCAACTCCCCCCCCCCCAAAAAAAAAAATCAACTTGTCACATATTTAGGGGCTGTCTATTTCTTTTGTCCATGGATTTGTTGGTAAGTTCTGTTTGTGCCCTCTGATTCTCTGAACGGCCAATAATTTAATGATACCCCATCTTTTGATCTTGTGAAATTATACTAACTACATTGCGAACTTAGCGAGGCGAACAATTTGTCATATATTTATACATTTTGGGTGGTTTTGAGTCTTTATAACCCGAAAAAAGTTAAAACATCCTGACAAAAACGTATGAAACATTCTACTTTTGTGAGCTTTGGTGCAGAGCTGAGAGTGAGACGAGGTGAAAAGCATGCAAGAAATTATCGTTTTTAATCATATTAATGTTGGATTTTCAACCGTTGGTGATCATAAAGTGTTTTAACAGATCGTCCGTGCACAAAAAGTTTCGCTGTCCGAAAGTCGTCTCGTCATAAGTAGCCTACATGTTTTGAAGTTGATAGGTCGTAAGAAAATGTGCGCGAAGCGCAGAAAAAAATTGGCATTTACACTCCAAAATAGCCTCTAAAATAACCTCAATCACCACCATCATAATAAAAGTTACACAACCCCCCTGTTTAAGAATAAAAAGTTACATAGCCCCCCTATTTCAACATATGAAAGTTACATGACCCCCTTATATTTTACCCGACCCCCCCCCTCCCCTCCAGCATAAATAATGAACGGTCCCTTATTTGTTTGTGCCTGTTGAAATATTTTGAAATATACTGGTATACGATTATATACGGCAAGTCAGCAATACAATTAGGCATTACAAATGTGAAACAGATATATACAGCGATGGAAATACCCACATGACTTTCCACCCGGGGTAGACCAACCCTAAGTCGACCAACCCTAAGTCGACCAACCCTGGGTGGACTACAATAGCGCCCTCACGGAATAAAAACCATAATACTATTTAAAAAACACCTTTGAAACTATATTCATTCTAAATTATATGTTAACAAACTTCTCCCCTCAATCACCCTTAGAAATGGGTAGGGGTTTTGAATCACCAGCGGCACACCCCCGACCAAACCAAATCTGAGTATCCCCCCCCCCCCCCCCCACGGCTCTTTTCCTTCTTTTGTTGTTGTTGATTTTATTCGTTAGGTTTTTTTTACTGGGGGGGGGGGGGGGGCGAACCTGAGACATGGTATCCGCCCCACCTCGATCCGCGCCTGTCCATGTAACCTAGCTAGTCTCAGGGGCGAACGCCCTCTCCGCCCAACCTCGATCCGCGCCTGTCCATGTAACCTAGCTCAATCCCCGCTCCCTACATACCGGTTTGATGGAGAAAAACCCTTTCACTATCATTTGCAATCACGCGATCTTTCCAACAAACAAACCAACATATCTAAGTACAATCCCTGCACTTTACCATGACTTTACAAACTACCACAACGTGATTTCCAAGTGAATTTTCAAGACTCAAGTTCAATCATTAGACCGAATAATCGATGACGCAAGAATTATAGCGCTACTGTTATGAACCTTTTCGCGCCCAAACATCGATAATGACGAACGAAATATTGCGCCCATCAATTATTATTACGTTTGAATTGGCGACTTGAAATTGGGCATATTTTGAGACAAAAGGATTGACGTTATAGCATTAGTACCATAGGGTGTTCGCCCTATCCCTCTGGATAATGATTCTTGTGGTCCACCGAGTGGCCTTACATGAAACCTTGCTTAAAACATAGTTAATATACTACTAATTGATATTCCAACCGATCCCACGCTCAAAAGTTGCACATTAACACACAGTACGCGTCAGACATAAATGGACCAAACAAGCACTTTAAAAAAACAAGTGGCAAACAAGAACTTCTTTAAAAAGACCATGGTCATAATGCTGCTGTTCCATTATGAAATCTCATTGCAAATGTTAACCATGTCATGTTTCTGTATGGGAAAATGTTTAGATGTGATGTATCATGTATATAATTAAAATGAGGGATTGTGGTGTCTGTAAAATACCGTGCACTTGATGCTTTATATATTAGCAAGCATGATGGTTTAATACAAGTCGATAATTGTGATTGGTGATAAGTGTGTATTTCTTTTTCTTTCTTTTTTCAATGTAAAGGACATGTCTGAAAAATCCAACCCAATGTAAACTTTACTTTACAGAAATAACGTGCACTTGGTGTTTTTATGTTATATTGCCAATACAGTCAAGATAATGAAACTAGGTTATAGCAACAAGAGTTAATCAAACTGGGTTTTAAAGGAGGTGTCCCGCAAGCATAAAAGTGTGCATTATATGTTAGAAAAATAACTATCGAGCCCAACTTTTGTAATTATATTAAACAAAACACCACACTTATGACAAAAACAAATAAAAACCGCAATCTCTCAACATGCACTTTTTAAAATTCGCGGCGATCGAAAGTCCCGGTGTCGATGATGTCATAATTATACAATGCACATGGGCAAATTTGAGCACCGATACCCATGACGTCATCGACACCGGGACTTTCGATCGCCGCGAATTTTAAAAATTGCATGTTGAGTGATGGCAGTTTTTATTCATTTGTGTGACTAGTACGGTGTTTTGTTCTATATAATTACGTATTTTCGGCTCGATAATTATTTGTCTAACAAATAATGCTCAATATTGTGCTTGCGGGACCCTTCCTTTAACAAATTAGATGATAATAGAAAGGTTATTACTCCACATTGTTATGTGTAACTTTACTTTAAAAACAACATGCACTTGATGATTATTTGTTATATTGCCAATGGGCTATAAAAATGTCATCTTTTTCTAAATGAGATAATAAAACAAGAGTTTTTAACTTCGCCATATTTGCTTGTCACTCATAGACCATTGTATGGGTAAGTGTCAATATTACACAGATTGATTATGATGAATGCTTTTTAGTCACCAATAAAAATACATTAAAGTGTATTCCTTTCCTTACTCACAAAGGTGTTTTTTCTGGTATTTCTCCTAGATATCAAGTATCTGGAAAGATTAGAGCCCTTCCGTGCACAGTAGTCAACCAAGATCAAGATAAGAAGACAGCCTTCTCCTTGAAATCCCAAATTGTCAACACACACTGGATCCTCTTTTTATTTTAACATACACTGCAAATTATGAGCGTTTACTTTTGGACAAACTAAAAGTAAACTCAAAAAGTAAACGCAATACTAAACACTTATGTGAGCCCAATAACTAAGCTGTTTTCCACCCAGCCTTTAATCAATACCATTATATCACAGATGGTGGAATTATCTGTGATATTCACTCACTTGGAGCATGCTTTGAGGTCAATTCGGTGCAAAATGCAAGAAACGTTTAGTTTTGCGTTTACTTTTACATTTACTTTTGTGTTTATAATTGCGTTTACTTTCGAGTTTACTTTTAGTTTGTCCAATAGTAAACGCTCATAATTTGCAGTGATAGACGATAATATGGCATCGTTTCTGGAATCCCAAGTTTTAAGAAATGAAGAGCTTTGTTGCAAAAGGGCTATGGTGCATTTTTTTCCAAAAATGAGTTTGATATAGAAATGCATAGGGGAAAATCATATGTTTCAAGGAAACAAAGTCATTTTTTTCAAAAAGACCTACATCTCATTGTAAACAGCCATTGAAATCGTTGTTTTGTTGCAAAAGGGCCTGTATTCAGAATTAAATCGGGATACAGGCCCTTTTGCAACAAAACAACAACTTCAATGGCTGTTTACAATGAGATGTAGGTCTTTTTGAAAAAAATGATTTTATTTCCTTGAAACATATGATTGTGACCTATACATTTCAATATCAAACTTATTTATTTTAAATGATTAAAATAAATGATATTTTGTGTGTGGTATTTTTTCTTTATGTACAAACAGATGGAGTTTTGTTGCAAAAGGGCCTACATCCAAATTTTCAAGAAATGTAAACATGATTTAAAAAAAAATTAAAACTAGCACATTTAAAATTTATTTCAATTTAAATTAGTATGTAGTGTACCTCTTTCATAAGGCCAAATTAAACAAATCATTTGTCTCAAAGCTCCCGCGCGCGTTCGTTTATTGATGCGCATTAGAAAAACAAAAATCTGATTTTTCAGATTTTCATTGATCACATCATCTTAAATACAAAAGTTTTAATTTGGCCTAATCCATTCAGTTTTTCAATTGCTCGACTTGAATATTTAGAAACAGTTTTTTGACTTTTTCTCAATAAGAGCCAAAGTGGATGTACATGTAGGCCCTTTTGCAAAAAACCTCTTCAAATACAGTTATCAAGAGTGTATGGTGATAGCTTACAACCAAGAACTTTATCCAAAAAAATCAAGTTTATCATAATATTGGCAACACTGATACTTTTCAGCATACTATTTCTGAACTTTCAAACAGCAAATTGATTCCTTTCAACCGTTTAAATAAAATGATGCCTCAATGTAATGCTGTTCTGCTGGAAGGAAAAAAGAGCACAGTAAAATCACACTGGACACATCTCAATTATATTCTATTATTGTTACTTGTTTTATTTCCAGTATAGGTACATGTACATGTATTACTTTTTATTCAGTCAATACTTTACCCCCCCCCCCCCCCCCTTGCCCCATTCTCCCCCACACAATCTCCAGGTTTAACACATAAAGCTACATCAGTGCCTACATAAGGATGACCATTGTAAACGTTTAACCAGGGCTTGAAATAATAAGGAATTAAGAACCAGGAGCTACCTTTTGCACAACCTTACCACATCAATTATGTCATCATGAAGCTGGGTGCACTGGAATAACCAGGGGCAATTCTCAATGTAAAAGATGCTTCTGGTGACATAATTTACTTAAGAATTGTAATTGTAAGGTTTAACAATGGTAAATTTGCACCCTGCTCCTGCTTATTTCAAGCCCCGATTTGAAAACAATCATACCTAAAATGTGATCTTGATAAATGATTTGTGATCTTGATAAATGATTTGATAACAAACATGTTCAGAAAGCATTTAATTTCTACCACAGTGAGCCGACCAACATATGAACATGATATCCCGGCATATAGATATCAGTGCACGAATATCATGCTACGTTCAGGCACATTTTAATTAACATATTCAAAATACAATGGACTATATGGTGTCAATCACTGATGCTCTACATTAGCAAGCGTCATAATACTATGGACATAATTCCAAAAATGCGGGGGTGCGTGCGTAAATGCGTACATGCAAACTCAGAAGTGCATACCAGGCGCTTTCAAAAAATCACAGGGCATCTTTTTTCAATTGTGACGTGCATGCATAGTTGTTCGCTTATTTATGATCTGGACGCAGCTTTGCGAACAGCAACAAAACACGCTTGCATGAAATAGCTTGAATTATGTCCATAGTATTAAGACTTGACTAATACACATATGGACATTTCAGAGTCTTACCTGTTTTCATTTACGTCATCTTATATAATTTGTAAACTCAAACCTTAAAACCATACAATACACACGTCAACATCAGTATATAATACACCCAGGGTTGACAACCAGAAAGATGTAACTAAAAACATATACCGGTAATATAGTGTATATTATTTTGAGTCCCATCAATGAACTGGGCTTCACCAAACAGCTGTCTGTGGTCCATAGAATCTGTGAGTGACAAGGATTTTGAAGGAATCAATATCTCCAAATGACCAACAAGTTACTTCTTTCTGGTTGTCAACCATCGGCAGGTCTCTATCAATGTATATTTCGCATGCAAACCATATTACATGTATATTACATGTATGTATTCAATCAGTAAGGCAAAATGAATTTTTGTGTTGCCCTCAAGTGCCACAAATCTTGAAGTCTGGTCAATGTTTCTTCATCTTTTTGTTTTCCTGCCAAATAAATACTGATGACAGACCATGTTTCATGACAAGACAAAATGGGTAAATGTCAATTTGTCAGTGCCCCCCCCCCCCCCCCCCCCCCCGAAGGTGCTCAGCAGGAAATTCAAACCTACCCACCAGGAAAAATGGGGGGAAGGGAAAAGAGGAAAAGAAGGGGGAAAGGGAAAGAAAAGAGAGAGAGAAAGGAAAAAGGGAGGAAAAAGAAAAAGGAAAAGGAGAAAAAAGGGGAAAGAAAGAAAAGAAGAAAGGGAAAGAAAATGTCGCAGTACAAAAAGCACAATAGTCAACAAATTGTTGAGTGTTGTGCTTTTTGAACTGCGAAATTTTGTGACCGTGCAAAATGTTGTGACCGGGCAAAATGTTGTGACCCTACCCCCCCTTTTGTGACCGTGCAAAATGTTGTGACCCTACCCCCCCCCCCCCCCCCCCCCCCCCCCCCCCGCCCCCCACTTACGTGAAATTCTGACTGGGAAAAAAATTGGGGCAACCTTTTACGAAAAATTCCGGGACGGAATTATTCTAACCAGGAATCTTTTTGGCTGTGCCCCCCCCCCCCCCCCCCCCCCCCTGACAACCAACCTCTGTTACGCCCCTGTCTGCGGCGAATCGGTTTTCACATTTATTGCAGGTGCAGAGTTCTGTACAGGGGTTGCCCAATGAAATACAGCATCTTGCATCTGCCACCCCCTCTTTACACTTGGATTTTTTGCAATTGCAAGATGAGAGCTCAAGGATGCTTGCTTGAGCAGACTGCCGTTCCATCCAATCAATTTCAATCTCCCTCGTCTCATCAACAGTCTTCCATCCATGGCCCACAGGAAAAGGTATATGGTTCTGGTCAAGGCTGTGCTTGTATAGCTGCCTGATAGTTGGCTCTGCACATATGCTAAGTGCAAGGCGTCATCATTGGGTGGCATCACACACTCTTGTCTAGTGGCCATTAATAATATTGCATATCTTGTGTCATTCACTCTTTGATATTCCTTCTGGCCGTAAAGCTTACACACAAAATCCCCAAATCCTGCACCATTTTGTCCATCACTTGAAATGATTCACCGAGAGCTGGTAGAGGGAGCTGAAATGACAACAAACCAAATAAAAAAAATTAAAAAATAAAAAAAATCTCAAAGAAGAATAAGAATGAGATACCATGTATTATCCCTAATAAGCGCCCAGTGTTTAGCAAAATAATTTTAGATTTGTTCGCTAAAGTTGTAGAATTCAACAATCTTGAGTGGCAAGCTTATATTTTTCAGAAAATTGAAGTACATTTGGTGGTTAATGTATAAACATTTTTAATCGTGTATTGTGATTGTGAATCGTTCAAATTCATGGTTATTTCTGTAACAGTTACAGGTTCAAATGACATGTATCCATATGAAATATCCATAGAAAAAATACATTCAATTTCAAAGATATACTCACAAAAATGAATAAAATATCAGCAGTATTATTGCATGTTATAATCAAAACAAAAAGATGTGTCGATCATTTCAAATAATTCCCTAAAGATCCCTAGCGTACATGTATGCGATACCTGCATGACCCTAACAGCGCTGTGCCCTTGGGAGTGTTGGACTACAGTGCGTCGCAAGACCGTGTTAAACCTTGGGATGAACGTGACCACTCTGATCTCGGTGAGTCAATCGACAATTGTTTGTTTTGATTATAAATAGTACATAATAAAGATCAAGAATAATTATGTTGTTTCAAAATTCTCTGTACATGTACAAAGTTGTGACCACATCACATAGGCCTACGTGTGTCGGGATAAAACTTTAGCGTTACTACATGTAGCTATGAAATGAATCATAGACAGTCCATGTCATATTTTTCTTTCCTGTAACACCAAGGGAAATTCATGCCAGTATTTCTTAGAAATTGAAACAGGTTGAGATATTTAGAAAGATATCTGACACTGATGCTTTCATATCATTAATTAGCTCTCACACAGAGAGCTAGGATTCAGAACTCATTAACGAGTCAAAATTCGCCAAAAAAATGTCGATAGCTCCGCCGTCTGATCGAAAACTGAGTCAATGTTAAAACAAATAATTGTCAATCATCACGTCACGATTCTATCTGGGTCCCATGCACCTGGTAAGTATTATAACGGCTGGTGCACCTGTTGTTTTGGAATGCAGCCATGTTACCTTTGGATGAACTCCAGCGCCCTGATGATGATCGACAATTATTTGTTTTGATTATAGAATTTTTAGTAGACTACGAAATAAAACAGACTATCTAGGATTCAGAGCTAAGCGTTTACAATTATAGACTATAGTCGGATTTTTAATTGAATGAACACATTGAAGCAGCGCATTGCGTGGACGGTGGAGCGCGCACAACCGGCATGAGCGTGATAATTTCAGGCTCGGTCATATTTGTGCTGCAGCGTGTTGTTCGTTCAATTATTGGACTATAGTATTTTTAGTAGATTATCTACGAAATGAAGCATATGTTCACGTCGTGTTTCTACTATAGCAGGAATATTTGAAGAAAAAGTTTGACCGACTATAAAGTCTATAAATCTTATTCAGAAAAGTTGAAAAATATTGATGAAAATATCTGATATAATGACTCATAGTCATATTTGCTTTCATGACATAGCTCTCACACATAGAGCTAGCCTATGATGATTGATGAGGCTATGATTCCAAATGTAAAAGTGATTTTGCGACCATCAATTTCATCATACATTTCATTCATCATCATCAATTGTTTTTCTGTCTGTCTGTTTGCTTCACTTTGCCACTGTCAGTAGTAAGCTTAAAACCCGCAATATAAAATATTTACCAACCTGTATAGGTGTAGTTACTTGTTCTTCTTTTGCTTTCTTGGTACGGACTTGCTTGGATGAGTCAGTGAAGTATCGGTAGCACTTTTTATGCGAGCCAGCAGCATTTGGTATCTGAATGGTTGAGGATATCGCGGCCGCCGCGGCCATGATCTGCAACAAATTTCTGTGCGATTTCTGCCTACATCCGATCAAATCAACCCAAACCAACACACACCGGAGGATGTTGATACTTTGAATGACCGAATTTCACCAGATATATTCTTGTTGTGGCAAAAACAACGCAATTTGGACGTATTTTCTTCATCGGATGAGTGTCCCATGATTGCGATACATTGTTTACTGTGCCAACTATCGAGATCGACCTCTCGATGTTTGCACACGTTCCAGCAACGGAGAAACGAAAAGCAGCTATTACGAGTCGTACTTGTTGCTGTGTGATTTCTCATAGCTGCCACGTATTGTAACGGTGAACGGTTTCAACTTTGAACTCAAGCTTACGAAGAGCAGCTTTCGCAATTGCCGTTCTTTCACGCAGTATAAAAAATAGCTGCTTTATCACGTCAGTTTCTACGAGTCAAAATATTATTTATAAAATAAAATATATGAATAGGCATATACGACGGGTATTAAACAATGTTTCAAACTTCGAATTTATAAAAATGTGCAACATTTGACCGCGGGATCGGTCGGAATATGTCTTGGAATATTATCTCTTAATTTTCATCTAGGTTTCATGTAAGGCCATTCGGTGGACTACTGGGGAACACGATAGCACCGGACACCCTACTGTCTGTGATATTCAGACTGATCGTGCAGGTTTATGAAAACGGCCATTTTGGGATCTTTGCAGAATATATGGGTCTATATAAACGCCGAGTTCTTCACTCACTTAATTGAATTTAAGATTGTTAAACCTTACATTGAGAAAGGATAACACATAAGTATTATTTCTTGAGCAGGATGTTTTTCATGAGATGACGATAAAAATGTGAAAATTACTCTCGATTTATTTTCTTTCGGTGCTATAAAATCAAAATTTCATCGGGCGAAGAATTAACAAATATATTCACTATTTTGACAAAAAATATTTCACTTTTACCGATAAATATACAGTTCTCTTCAAAATGATACCAAATTCAGCTATTTTCATTGAGGAAATCTGTCATTATCGCGATTTTAAAACTCCATCACAAATAAAAATAAATGTGAAACCACCACGTTTATAACTCGATTTTTACGCTGCTACTGGTAGCTAGTATCACACGATATGGGCGTGCATCCAGTGTTGCCAATTTAAACTCCCAAAACAAGCCTCAAGCTCTCTCTCCTTTACTGTTTGCCAATAGAAATACATGCCGCGGCGTACGGCCAAAATAAGCCCAATTCCACGCCGATAGCGGCTGCATTGGCAATCTATTCCCTTATATAGTTTTGACAGAGGCAAAACGCACTGAAATCAGACTGAAATCTGAACTGACGAAATCCGACCAAAATCTGCACTGAAAAGTAAACATCAACTTCCATGTTGATCCAAGTTCCAAATATAAATAGCCAATTTGTTGCCTAGTCATGCATAGGTAAATATACTAACGGCAACCACCCACTTGGTTTGGTATGGTATGGTGGTCTGGTTTGATTCAGTTTGCTCACTGGTTTGCTTTGAGCAAGCTTGATTCAATACTGGTCTCCGATCCAGTAATCAGTGGCTGGGGAGGCATAGTTCAAATGTCAATTGACAATTATAACTATTTTGGAAAGTAATTTTTGACTTGTTTATATTAAATTATGCAAACAACAAAGTTATCATACTAACAAAGAGGTTCCAGTGTATATTACAAAATTAGGAAATTCTATTTTCCGGTGAAGGGCAAGAGCCACCTTAAATAATAATGACCACATTGTTTTAAGAGTGTATAGATCATGTTTGCACCTGGATGTTGCACTTTGTAATAAATAAACCCAACACAAAAATATAAGTCATCTATTGACCTTCACATAGTCAAAACCTAATTAAAGAATGATTTAAGGCATATGCAGTGATGTGCTTAATTAAGGCAGCGCCCTCAATTATATTATTTTACAATTGTATTATATGTATGAACTTCCCCATGTAAGGAATAAGAAAATCAGCCCTCTTAGTACAACAAAACATTGATTCAAATATTCAGCTGCAAATATTCTTTGCTGATACAAGCAAAACATTTTAGTTTACACGCTGAATAGGAATGTAATAAGCTTAAATTTTGATTTTTCTACGAATAACTATTTCTGTCACATGTTAATGATTTGTTAAACATGTGTCACGTTTACCTAAGTTTAAAAGCAAATTTAAAAAAATCAGAACTAAAAACACCCCTGCTGCGTGTTCAATGGACATGCACCCGGCCTGCTGCATGTCCCTTTGACACATCCATAACTCAAAATTATTAAGACAATATGTCTTACCCTATACCAATATTCCACATTAATATATACCCACCACTTAGTGGCAAATGTCCCCCAGTCATTACCCCCCCCCTCGTCATGCCCCCCCCCCACCACCACTCCCCCCCCCCAGGTTAGCTCAAGCCCCACCCTATTTTGTTCCCCAAACAACCGCAAAATGTTGAGATTTTAGATCAAAATTAATTTAAATTAGCTTTAAGCTCAAGGTAATTTGGGAAATTTTTCAATAAATAAAAAGCCGACATTTATGCACGTTTTTCACGAATTTGTCTTGCCCTCTGTTTGCCCCCCCCCCCTCCAAAATCTTGACTGGTGCTGCCACTGACCACTACAAGGTTTCAGAGGCATAACAGGAGCAGATCCAAAAACTAACTATTCATTATTGGATTAACCAATGCTGTGCACAGCACCGCCCGCCACGGCAATGCGGACAGAGGGGAGTCTGTGGGGGATGTGCCCAATATTTTTAATATTGGCTTCATTTCTGTTAAAAATTGTCTTTTTATCAATATTTAGTATGACAATAATGTCATACCGTTTGTACAACGAGAAGACCATAGCAAAAATAGGCATTTATAAGGCTCTTTCTTCCTTTTCTCCCTCACCACCTCTCTTTTACTGGGGGTGCGCACTCCCTCTGCCCCCCCACTTGATCCGCGCCTGCCAAACCCACCACAACCACCCCAACCCCAAACCTCTACTCCACACAATAGAGCTTCAACTCGCCCCACAACTCTCCACACAATAGAGCTATTAGTTATATACATTACATACAATAGCTACAACTCGCCTCACAACTCGCTCCACAACTCGCCTCACAACTCGCTTCACAACTCGCCCCACAACTCGCCAATATACAACTCGCTGTTACACAACTCGCTACTTAGACAACCCCCTATCACACTATTATCTGGTTGTATATACGTGTATAAACTACAGACCAGGGTATTCAACAGTGCGTTTCGTAACTGTCACTGGTTTCGTTGGATTTTTTAAGGGTCCAATTGCACTCAAAGGAGTTAGCTATTATACACTTACGTCGAATGCCTATTTGCTGTAATTTATAACAAGATGCTATTAAACTTATCACATTTTCGACACCATTTCTCATGGATTTGTGTATGTGTCATCCTGTGCTTGACAGGTTATATCATAGGCAATCATAATCAACAATATGAAACGACTTATGGTGGTGGTGGAAGGATTGTTTCAAAGAGTTATACAACTTCTCCACGGCAAGAAGGTAAGTGGTCACATTTCTTAATGCTTTCCACGCGGCTATTATATTTACCATACACAAACAGATTTTTCAGAAACCTTTCATAATATTCAAAGTCTATCTCAAAGATTAGGCATGTTTGTACTTATTTCAATGCATTTCTCATGGTGATTCCAAATATGGTAATGACATACAGTAATTTTGACATTTTTGAAACATTTTGTGAAATTTTGAAATGTCGTCTGCAGCTGCCTGCCGTGTGGAAAGTGTTAAGTTGGGACCCTAAAATGGGTGGATTTGTCACATTTTTTCGCTTATTTGATATTCAAATGCTTATATTTTTCAAACCATACATCACAATTGAGTATATTTAGTCTCATTTGGAAGATGATTTATTGCTTTAATAGTATCTATAAGAAAAATGTATAAATCAAGTTGAGATTAATTACTATAACTCGTTAAAATTACAGTTAGTCAGGGTGGGGGAGGGTGAGGATGCATAAGGGTGAGGATGCATGCTATGTATTTCCAATGGAATGGGCAACAATTTTTCGCTTATTTGATATTCAAATGCTTATATTTTTCAAACCACACATCACAATTGAGTATATTTAGTCTCATTTGGAAGATAATTTATTGCTTTGATAGTATCTATAAGAAAAATGTATAAATCAAGTTGAGATTAATTACTATGACTCGTTAATTACAATTAGTCAGGGTGGAGGAGAGTGAGGATGCATGAGGGTGAGGATGCATGCTATGTATTTCCAATGGGATGGGCAACAATTTTTCGCTTATTTGACATTCAAATGCTTATATTTTTCAAACCATACATCACAATTGAGTATATTTAGTCTCATTTGGAAGATAATTTATTGCTTTGATAGTATGAAAAATGTATAAATCAAGTTGAGATTAATTACTATGACTCGTTAAAATTACAATTAGTCAGGGTGGAGGAGGGTGAGGATGCATGAGGGTGAGGATGCATGCTATGTATTTCCAATGGGGGATGGGCAACAATATTTCGCTTATTTGACATTCAAATGCTTATATTTTTCAAACCATACATCACAATTGAGTATATTTAGTCTCATTTGGAAGATAATTTATTGCTTTGATAGTAGCTATGAAAAATGTATAAATCAAGTTGAGATTAATTACTATGACTCGTTAAAATTACAATTAGTCAGGGTGGAGGAGGGTGAGGATGCATGAGGATGAGGATGCATGCTATGTATTTCCAATGGGATGGGCAACAATTTTTCGCTTATTTGACATTCAAATGCTTATATTTTTCAAACCATACATCACAATTGAGTATATTTAGTCTCATTTGGAAGATAATTTATTGCTTTGATAGTAGCTATGAAAAATGTATAAATCAAGTTGAGATTAATTACTATGACTCGTTAAAATTACAATTAGTCAGGGTGGAGGAGGGTGAGGATGCATGAGGGTGAGGATGCATGCTATGTATTTCCAATGGGATGGGCAACAATTTTTCGCTTATTTGATATTCAAATGCTTATATTTTTCAAACCATACATCACAATTGAGTATATTTAGTCTCATTTGGAAGATAATTTATTGCTTTGATAGTACATGTATCTATAAGAAAAATGTATAAATAAAGTTGAGATTAATTACTATAACTCGTTAAATTACAATTAGTCAGGGTGGAAGCGGGTGCGTGTAAGGATGCATGATGCTATGTATTTCCAATGGGATGGGCAAAATAAATGATTAAACCTTGTGTATATAAGTTCATTGAATTATTATTTTGTGTGATTGGTATCATTATTGTAATTACCAAACCTTAATTAGTGAGAATAACATCCCCAATTAATTAATATTACTAATTAATTACATACAACAAATACCATCTGATAATGTATCAACGGCAGATTATTACCCATTTCAAATGGTAACTAATAAAGTTGGACCTAATGTTGAATGTTCCCTAATATTTTTGGTAATCTTTTCTTTAACCCTAACCCCCGAGGCACCTTTTCCAAAGAATTTTTTTTCGCGGCCAAATAGCGAGGGGGAAAAGTGCCCCCACTCCCCCGGGGCTCGAACCCCGGACCTCTGGGTTCAGAGCCAGACGATCTACCGCTAGGCCACGGGGGGAATCCATACATGGGGGAGTATATTCCCCCTGTATGTACCCTGGGGCCATTATTTCATCGAAAAACTGCCGAGCCGGGTGACACAAGCACACCGCATCGTAGTGATTCGTAGAACTCAAGAGTGTTAGGGTTAAGATGTCAGTGCAAATCATGCCAGGCATAACATTGTAATCAATTCATAAAACAGAAATGAAGTAATCAGCCGAATTTGTTTTCTTCATTTTTGGACACCATGTATAATAACATTTGAATGAATTGTACCTTTCTACCAGAAAGGTATGTTCATAAACTTAATTTCAGTGTTTCTTTTGAACAAACAACATTTATATACATTTTTGCCATACTGTCCACAGAGAATATATAGTTTTTTATGTGAAAATTGACACATTTTGATCACCCTGTATCTTCGTTTGACAATTAATTAATCCTACAAGTAATATATGACCGGAAGGGCCTTGCCTTTGGCTTCTCAAATCTGAGGTTCAATATTTATTTCAATGCACTATGTTTAAATTAGGAAGCATACAGTAAATTACATTTCATAGTAATATTTCTTTTGTTACACCCTACATATTTCCTAAGTCACCCTGTATACTGAAACAAACACTAGATATTCACAATCCTAGATATCTCAGTTTTCTAACAATGTATAATTTTGCAGACTTTGGATTTATACTTTTTGAGTTATTAGGCTTAAGAGCAGTATCACATGTAATTTTGGTCAAATGTATGCATGTGACGCAATAGGGTCCCAACTTAATAAATGTGACCAAGTACACCTAGCACATAAAGTCCCTGACCAGGTGCTTTGATGTTAGCTAATTCAAAATAGATAATCGGCGTTCCCAGAAAGGATTCATGAGTCGCAGATAATAATCATAAAATACAAACAAAAATAATCGTAAGTTTAAAAGAAATAATATTTAATTGATATGCAAGGTTACTCCAGAAGTCATTTTTGAATGTGTACTGATTCTATCTGGCTTTTCTAAATGTTCCAAACATTGAATAAATGACAAACTTCTCTGAGGCCTGATTTCTCAAGTCCCATTGCGAAACGGATCAAAATAATGATCCTTAAGGGGGGGGGGGGTCTAGGTTGGTCAGATATTAAAATTTAGTGCTTCCCACAAAAATGAGATATTAGCACAGTAGAAAACTGCTAAGTCTCTGCTTTAAAATGCTTTTTGTTTGAGGTAAATTGGATTTTCGGTTCTGAAGTTATGGTCAATTAAGTTTCGGGTGTCTCAAAAAATCGGTGGTGTTTTGTATACATTTGTATGTAAAAACGCTCACCCTGCGTTTTTTAGCATTTTCAGTTTTAATTGTTTTTTGATCAAAAGATGAATTTATTTATTAAAATATTGAAATAAATAATTGCACATCATAAATCATCAAAATTTCAAGGTCAACGTAATTTCTTATGTATTTCTTTATTTTTCTCACCCGGCTATTTTTAAGCAATTTATCTTTAAAAATCAATAAAATTGGTAATATAATTGCGATTTTGTCCCAAAATGGCTCAAAATGTGTCTAAATTCATGCTCTTCCATAATTGAACATTTATTTTTATCCCAAATGTCAACTTATTTTTTTCTCGCCAATTTTAATATTTTTCAATACGTTTTGCACGATATCTCAAAACTATAAAACACGCAAACTTGCAATATGGGAGCAAACGTAACTCAAAAACGAAAGCTCGTATAACCATGGGATTTGGACCAGATGTTGAAATTTGTTCACAAGAATAGAGCATGTTCAAACATAAAAAATAAAACTACTTTACCGACAAAATCATGTAACATTTTACAGATTAGACTGGATAACTTACCGCGGTATTTCACCCTTGTTTCAACTGTGGCGACCGAATTCAAAAGATCGTCTGCTTGTCGTCTATCGGTTTGCGAAAGAGTGACGTCAGTCACTCATTGACCAATGAACTGTTTCATCGAATTGATCCGGAAATCAGATCAAAGTTGATCAAGGTGAATTTGATCCGTTTGTTGATATCTATCTGGAAACGGATCAAAACGATCCGAAAACGGATCAAAACGATCTGAAAATGATCCTTAAAGGCCATCAAAACAAAGTGAGCCGGAAATCTACTCATGTATTTGATCCTGACCTTCTAAGAGTGTATGGTCTTGCAACTAGCTCCCAACTGCCGAACGTCTTGTTGTTCCTTGATATCCTAGTAGGGCTGCTCTAGATACGGCGTCCAGAGCCTTCTTTGCTTCAATTCTTGTGAGGCCAAGGAATTCGAAGCAGTAGGTTCGTAATGTGATTTTAGTGAAACCTCTGGAACCCACCGGGAAGTCTTTAAGCTTCTGTTCAGTCTCTTTTCCTTCTCTGATAAGGTTGTCGTACTCGCACTTTTACAGTGGTTTGTCTGATCTCTGTGATGTAGTGACGATTTCTGGTGGGTAGTTTGTCCTCATCCCACACCCGACTCTCTAATCCTCACAGTTAAGTTCTATATTCTGTCCTGTTCTATTTCCACAGCCAGGCAACATTACTGTAGTGTGTGTCCTCTTGACTTGAAGGATATGCCAGTGCGGATTTGTTTGTCGTCGTCCTCCTTTGGTGGTGTTCTCAGTAGCGTATCTCCCGGGGGTCAGTGGCAGAGTCCCCCCCCCCCCCCCCCCCCCCGATGGTTTCGACAGTTGTATTTTCCTGATCTAAAAGGTAACTGGCAACAGTTAAATAATATGTGGATCATTTTACAATTGTTGCATCTACAAAGAGCACATGTTTGTTTCAGGACTTTAGGTTACCATGCGTGGGTAGTGTTTCTTGTATAGTGCTCAGGTACAATTTCAGCATTTCTGGTGACCAAGAGTAAAGGAGCTTGTTTCATTTGATGTCTATACCTGCATTGCTGTCTGCCAGCCTACCTTGTTGGGTCATGCTGCAAAGGGATTCAAACATCTGTTCCTCTGATACTTCTTTCACAAGTGCGGATAGGGTGTTTCTGTTTCCTCATTTGCTTTGCTGGTCTAAACGTTTTCCCATTTTGGTGTGGCCAAAACCATGCCGACCATGCTTCTCCTCTGTACAGGCGCCTTTCCCGTTCGTGTAGTACTTTCACTTCATTCAAATTCAATTAGAATCATGCTTAAATAAAGTAGCTGACTGATTCAAAGCTAATAAACTTACTCTGAATGTTGACAAGACTAAGTTCATGATATTTGGTACTAACAAAATGCTCGAGAGGTTCCGAGATGTTAAACTAACTTACAATAATATAAATATTGAAAGAGTAGATGAATTTAAGTACCTGGGTGTAAAGTTAGACAGCAAACTGTCTTGGTCGGCTCATGTTGATTATTTATGTAAAAATGTCAGTAAAAGAACTGGTATCATCAAACGTATGAAACATTTTCTTCCATATCAGACTATTGTAATGCTATCAAATGCTCTTGTTATTCCTCACTTTGATTATGGAAGCACTGTTTGGTCAAACTTTTCTGCTGAGTTTCATACAGGTAATTACAGGTACTTCACAATAACTTAGCTAGGATAATTCTATCAGCTGATATTAGAACACCAACAAATGATATGATGGATATACTTAAATGGGTAAAACTTGATAAAAGATGGCATAATCACAACTCTTATTGTGTATAAATGTTTGAGAAATTTAAGTCCATCATACATATCTGCCCAATTTGAATTTTGTTCATAACAGCCATTCACATCTTACAAGAAATCACACCAGTAACACATTGGCTGTGCCAAAATTTAAATCCAATTCAGGCTTGCGCACATTTCATGTTAGGGCAGCATATGCCTGGAATAGCCTACAAGCAGCAGTCAGAATTGAACTGGAGAACATGACCGTGCACCAATTTAAGTCTAAGATTAACGGACTCTAATTGTGTGCAAAGTACTTCTTAATTATATTATTTTGCTATTTCTGTTTGATTCATGTATAATGTGTAAAAAAGAACATTTCTTTGTAAATACTGTATTATTTTCTGTATGATGAGGGCCTGCTTGGAAAGCAGTGACACTGAAGCTGTTTACCCTCAATAAAGAAAGATTAAACATTCCAGTGCTTCTTTTGCCTTGTCTGAATACCACAAACTCAGTCTGTTGATCTTGATGCATATTTCAAGTTGTGGTACTTTACAACTTGCATACACTTAAGGTGGCTGGAGAGAGCCTTTGGTGTTTAGTTTCATTAGCTTATTTCCTCTCTTCCTATACAGTATAGACAGCGGCGGCGCACAGGGGGGGGGGGGGGGGGGCAGGGAAAAATTCCTCCTCCCTATGATTTGCCAAAAAATGAAGGAACAAAAAGGAAAGGAAAAGAATAAGGAAAAGGAAAAGGAAGAAAAAAAAGGCAAAAGGCAAAAGGCAAAAGGCAAAGGGCAAAGGGCAAAAGGCAAAAGGCAAAGGCAAAAGGCAAAAGGCAAAAGGCAAAAGGCAAAAGGCAAAAGGCAAAAGGCAAAAGGCAAAAGGCAAAGGCAAAAGGCAAAAGGCAAAGGCAAAGGCAAAAGGGAAAAGGGAAAAGGGGAAAACGCCATGTTTAACCATCTTGTAGGAATTCGCGCTGCACCCATTCAACACTGAGCTCGGGGCAATTATTTTAAGGGATTTTACTTAAATTCCATTCATTTCAAGACGTTAGTCGGGGAAATGGCAGTACACAAATAGCTCATTTTCGCGAGCTACGCACACATTATGTCCATGGATATCACTTCATGTAAATAGTTTTAAAAATCGCATATTTACGAACAGAATTAATAATCGATGTGAAGTCAATCGGTAGGTAAAAGGCCTAGTCGCACAAGTGTGGTTGCACCCCCCCCCCCCCCCCCCTTCCCCCACTTGGATTATCAATGGCGTGTCAAATGGAGGACGCGAGGGGAATTAAAGGGTTTTATATTCTATCCCATTTCAAAGCGTAAGTCGAGGGCATCGAAACCAAATTCTTATACAAATAGTATGAAAAAAGTATGAACATTTATTTTCGCGCGTCGCACGCATATGGCCAGAAATTTCATTATAAAAGCCCATTAATTTGTTGTTTTTTATTATTATCATTACTCACATTACAGATCGAATAATCCCGTATACATCAACATGATTCGTGACCCATTAGAACAGCGGGTGTCTCAATATTACTTTACCAGATTTAGAGATGGAGATCGTGACCACACAGAGCACACAGCAAGTCTTAAGAAAGGCTCGGATGCACTAAGATATTATAACCAGGTATAGATGAGGTGACCGTTGTTTACATCAGTAGTGTTTACATATTGATTAGCGCCTGGTCTAAAGACATGCTAGGGGTACTAGTCCATGATTACTGCATACATCATACTATATGAAAGCAAAACACACATCACTGAGCGCCAATTTTAAAAGCACATGCCCTTATGGTGCGCACGCAAACCGCCGGGCAACCAGATTTAGTGCCTGGTCGTCTCATTGTGCTTAGGGATGCATACCATGACTGCTGCACTATTACACCGTAAGCATGGTAAGTAATGATCAATCAAGTGTGAATTAAAGCACCGTTCCCTGTAGGTGCGCACGCAAACCGCCGGGCACTACGTCACCGGTCACACCATCTATACTAATAAAAGGACGCGCGTCGCAAAAGGTAAACCACGCGTTAAAGTACCCAAGATCAACCGACCTCTGAAAATGCTCAAACCGACACCCAAAGTGCGCAACACGTATTTCAACTTAATACATATCCATCCAAATATTGACAGATTTCAAGCAGTGTCCAAAGTGTACTTGCTATGACGCCATGCTTCATACTTAGAAATCCAAAAGGGCATTGTTTGATCATACTTGTACTGTTAACACTATCTGTCAATAGAATCACTCATGCATCCCAAACCATGATCACGTTACTGACCGTCCCTCGAGTCATTATTGTAGATACCGTATATACTAAGGAACCCTTTTACGTGATACCTGCAAAAATACTGCGGTTCTGCATCGTTGATGCCCTCGTATTCGTGGCCTTACCAGATAACCTTTAATGGCGATTTTTATATGTTTTAATATTTCACAGACGTTTGATGACTGTGTTCTTGCATCACGTTATGAGTGCTTATCAGTTCAGAGAAACTCATACCAAGTCGCATTTTTCTGCGGGATAGATCCAAAATGCAGGTAACATCTAATAACCGCGCACTGCGGTATATTCGGATTTAAATCCGAGTCCAATCTGTGTATAACTTTTAGAATGCACAATATTATTTCATGGAATTTAAAGGAACCTTTAAAGCAATACCAGAATCGTTAACAATGGAACGGAAATAAGTACAAAAAAAAGGATTGAAATAACCCTCTTTTTAAATCGGCTTGATTGATGTGATATCCAATTGGATAGCAATAATTAGCATAATAATTAGCATTAATTAATATCAATTATACACATTGTGTAAAGAAATTGTAAACAGGTCTTGCTGTTTCGATCTTATGACCAATTTTCTTCTGCTGAAAGAGGAAAAACTCAAAATATATAGATTATAGGACAAGACAAATAGCGTATTTCTCTAAATTTAAAATTAAACATTGGACAAAATAATGAGTCCAGAATTGAGATCGGACTCGGACTCCCTATTGACACTGCTCTGGTTTGCTGAGGATTGCAGGTTGCTGAGAATCCGCATTCGGACTTGGACAAGGTGGATTCGGACACGGTCAACTGTACTCCCAACATTACTACATGAAATACCGTCTTACAAAAGTTATCTTAGAATATTTGGGAGACAAAACAATAATATAATTAATAGCTGCTTCTCCACCCAGGCGTGTAAACCATGCCAATCCGTCTATCAGATGAAAATCAATTGCAAATTTCAGGTAGATATATATTTGTAGGTTACTGAAATAAAAAACCTTTTTTGATACAGGGAACTATCTGAATGGTCACTGGAGAAGGCCAAGAAAAACGTGGAAGAAAACTATTTGTTTGTTGGTCTCATGGAAGAGTTCGAAGCAAGTTTGCTCATGTTGGAAAAGCTAGCTCCAACACTACTTGGTGGTATCACTGATGGTTACACACATACAAATAAAAGTAAGATTTTTCATTGGGCTATTCCATATCTACCAAACAGTGGCGTAGCTGGGATTTTTTTCAGGGGGGCAAGATTTCTGAAATTTTCGTAAAAGGTTGCCCCAAATTTTTTCCAAG